>JBBPKM010000422.1:1888-15024 GCA_038089255.1 Austroboletus rostrupii
CAGCCCTACAGCAAAAAACAGAAAAACCAGCGGACAAAGCAACAAAACAACAAAAAAAGGTCATCAGGCAAATACATGGCACAACAAAACCAACAGCAGAGGCTCGACCAAAACACCGTCCTGCGGTGAGCTCACGCAGTCGAGGCCGAAACAGCGCCGACTTTCAGCGTCGGCACGAGAACATGATTGTCGATCGCAACGCCTTGCCACGGCACGATTGAGCACGCGCTCGAGAACGAAAAAAATAAACAAAGACTTACTCTGAGTCGCGTTCGCCGTCTTGTAAATGCCAATCAGTCGATGACTCAGTTCAAACATGTCGTTTCTTCACGCTTCCGTCAGGCCCGAAATAATAAGTAGGGGTGAGACGCACCTCAGCGAGATGATGATGAATTGTGCGTTCTTGGTCCGGTCTTTGATATAGTTGGCAATGATAGAAACGTTTCGGAAATCGAGTGCAGCGTCGATCTCGTCCATAAAGTAGAGTGGTGTAGGCTTGTAAAAAAAGGAGGGGGTCAAAAAGAATGCTCGGTAAGCACGCATGGACTGCTCACCTTGAATGCATGGAGCGCAAACACCAGCGCTAGGGAACTCAACGTCTGACAGGATGGACATGGTGATCACTCGTTTTTCGTCCCAGGTAACGACGGACCTTTTCGCCTCCTGACAGATTCGAAATGTTCTTCCAGCTCTTCTTGGGCGGCATCACGCTGAAAATGATGCCCTCGGAAAACGGATCCATGCTATCGACCAACTCTAGCTCGGCATTGCCTCCCAGAGTGATCATCTACGACACGTGTCAGCAAAACTCTTCGGCGAGACGAAGCGTCAGTGAACCTGGTACATCTCCTTGAGCTTCAATGAAATCAAGTTGAAACCAGCCATGAATTCGTCTAGACGCTGTTTCCTCAGATTATCATACTTTTGTTTTTGCGCATCGCGCGCTTCGGTGATTTGGTCAAGTTCCTTGGCACGTCGAAGAAACTCTTCCTCGCGTTTTCTGTAATCCTTGAGCACCGTCAAATCCGGCTTGTTATTCAGTTTTTCTTTCCAGATGTTCAACAAAGTGATAGCTACAAACAACTGAGCCTTACCGTCAAGATATTCCGAATCGGCCACGAGATCGCGTTTTCGGAATTGTCCTAGCTCATCGACACTGTAAATGTGTAGTTCGGTCGATTGCTGACGCGACTTGGGCGGTTTCTTGGACGGCGGCGCTACTGGGTCTCCCGGCTCCTGTTTGACGTGGGGTTCCGAAGGCTCTCCATCTGCGGGTGCGCCTTCTGCGCCTTCTGTTTGTTCTTCATCTTCGTCCTCGTCATCGCTACGTTCATACGTCAACGAACTCAACACAACGATCAGGCACAATCACTCACTCGATCTCCTCCAGCTTCAACTTATCATGCTCCGTTTGCCAATGCTGCAACGCTTCTTCATTGGCAGCAGCCTCCTTCTTCGTATCGTTCAATTTGGCAGTCAATTCCATCTACTCCCCCAAAGTGTCAGAAGCAAGGGAAAAAAAAGGCCAATCCTTCTAAGCGCACCTCCTTCTTTCTAAACTCTTGAATCTCCTCCCGCTTCGCTTCCAACTGCGTTTTGAGCGTATCCAAATCGTCCCTGGAGTTCTCCGCCGCCGTCTGCGCAGCTTCCACCTTCTCCTTGAGCTCCTCCAGATACGTGGTCACCCCCTCGAGCTGTGTCTCCAACTGCCCAATCTCCTCGTCCACTTCCGCCACCGCTGCAGCGTTCCCAGAGATAGCAGACGCGTACTTGGTCACGTCCTTTTCCGCCTTGGCCTTGGCCACCTCTGCCTTCGTGATCTCGTCGTTGGCCAGGTTGATGTGCAGCTTGATCCCGTCCACCGTCGATCGTTGTTTCAACAGTCGCGAACCGCCAATCTCGAGGATCTTTTGCTCGAGCTCCTTGATCGCATCCTCAATCTTGCCCGACTTTACTTCAAGCCCTTCAAGCTCTGCCGTTGCGGCCGCGATCTCCTTGTCAAGAGATTTGACTCGTGCCGTGTCTCGTGCATCGGGTTTTTGCGCACTATCGAATCGCGAAATCAGTGCGCCCCGCCAACGCGACGACGACGACCTACGCACTCGAGATCACGCACCCGCATCTCCGCCTCGTCAAGTCGCTTCCGACCATTATTCACCGCCATCGACAACTTTTCAATGTCCATCTCCAACTGCGGGCCTGAGAGTGTCAGTCGTTCGCCCACGCCTTCCAGCTCCCTAAGCTCCCTGGTCGCCTCCTCGAGCACCCTCGCTGCTTGTTCGCTCTCTTGTTCATACTGCTTCAACACCTCCGGTCTCACCGCGTCCGCTTGGAGTTTGGAGCTCATCCCGCCACGTGCGACGTGGTTCCCACCGCCGGACATCGTACCGGACGAATCGATCAGCTGACCGGCGAGCGAAACGACACGCCATCGCTTCCCCGACCCCGACCCAAATGCGATCCGGTTCGCTTGCTCGAGGTTGTCCGCGACAAGCGTGTTCCCGACAGCTTTGTAAAACGCGGGAAGAAATTTGACGTCCTTCGGCTTGATGAGGTCATACAAGCGGGGCACGTTTTCGGGCGTTTGAATGCGTTCGTGGATCCGGTCCGAGGGGAGCTTTTCGAGGATCATGAAAGAAGCACGGCCGACGTTTTGGGCGCGGAGAAAGTTGATGCACGCTTGGCCTTGTGCGACCGTGTCGACGACCATGTTGTGGAGTGCACCGCAGGCGGTGGAAATGGCAACGTCGTATTTTTCGGGAATCGTTCCGAGACTGCCCAAGCGGCCCTACAATGCGATTCATGTGCGCCAGGCTGGAGAGGCAGGAGCACGTACATGGAATCCGTCAATCCGCCCGGTCTGCTTAAGACGAGTAAGGTGATCCAGGACTTTGTTCTGCGAGGTGCTGGCAGCTTGAGATGCTTTTGCCTCGTCTGTTCTTTGTCGAAGAGACGATGCCTTGCCCCTCAACTCTTGTACACGAGCCTGTGCATCCTACAAGATCAAACAAGGTGAGCGACTGGCCTTGACCGTTAAAAAGTAATTACCTGAAAGTTTTTCGTGTGAGATTGTATATCCTTTTGCAAATCTGCCTTCTTTGCTTTCAGAACATTCAAGTCGTTCAGCTACAGCACCGAATTGGAGTAAGCAGCAACAGGCACAAAACATGACAAACCTTCGTTTGTTGTGCTGCTTTCTGCTGCTCAACGTCGTCCTGAGCACTCTTGACCGCATCCTTGAGACCTGTAGCCTTCTTTGACAGCGCATCTCTTTCGCTTGTCGCCACTCCAATGCTTGCCTTTTTTGCGTTGATCTTGTTCGTCCATGGCTGGAGCTCCTTTTGTTTAGCTTCAATTTGGTCGTGGAACACTTGCGTTTTGTCTGTTTCATGGAAAAATAACCAAGCGTTGGAGAGAAGTTTATGGATATGACGCGCACATGACGTACCTTTCAAGCTATCTCGGATGGTTTCGAGAATGTCCTCCTCCTTCTTTAGGCTGACCTCGTGCTCATCAATCTCCTTGCGCTTCCTTTCGATCTTGGAAGCGCTCTCTGTGATTATGCGTTCAGCCGCGGTCTTGGAATGCTCGTCCTGTAGATAGTTCACTGTAAAATTGTACGCGATCACAAATAAAACGACCCACTTCTTGAAGCGTCTTTTTCAACTTCTTCGCTTTATTGTTGGTATGCTTGCGTCGTTCTTCAAGTCCGACAGCTTGCTTTTCGTGCGTGGTTCGATCTTTGACGGCTTCTTCAGCTGCGGCTTTTACTTCCTGAGTAAGCAAGTAAGACGGTAGGGAGAGACCAGAAACAAATCACAAAAAGGCGAACCTCGTATGCTGCCTGACGCTCCTCAAAGTGCTTTTCCAACATCGCTAAATGGGTAATGTCGTCCTTGTTTCTGTCTCTCTCGACGTCCAACTCTTTTTGGTATTTCGCCTAGGAAAGCAGTCATGATCGACCTGGTGGCGAAGGACAGCCGCGGAAACTTGCTTACGATTTGCGCATTAAACTTGCCCTCGTGTTCCAAACACTTCCAGAGGTACCATTGCCAAAGCCTACTCTGCGCTCTCACGTGGTCATTGAATAACCTCAGGTAATCCAGTGCTTCTTTCCTCTGCCCCTCCAGCGCGCTCTTCTCTCGCTCGACGATACGGAGCCGATTCAGCTTCTCTCCGCGCTGGTCTGTGAGTGCCTCCACCTCGGCGAGCGCCTCTTCAATCGAAGTCTTGTATGAAGAAGTACCGATAATATCTTCAAGGTACTCGAGCAAGCCATCTTCGTGTTCGTTCTGGGCCTTTGGCTTCATCTGCGCGATCGATTCAACTTCACCCTGGTAAAAGTAATTCAGAACGCGATGAGATCCAAATGCGAACCGAATACCTGCAAGATGAGGAACCGCTTGTGGTCGAGGTCGATACCCCGACCTTTGAGAAGCGTCTGCACCTCCGTAAAGTTGCTGGAGCGACGGTTTATCGTGTATTTGCTCGCGTTATTCTTGTAAGCTATCCGCGCCACAATCAGCTGGGAGTCTGGCACGACCTTGTACGCGTCGGGACCGGGCTGTCGTACATGAGGACAACCAGAAGGAAATCCAAATTAAAACCATACCAAATCGACGATTTCCCGAAAGTGTACTTCGACGCTGCATTCGTCGAGATCAGGGTACCGAGCCGAGTTGTGGATCAACTCTGAGAGTTTACCCTGACGCATTTTGGCTGCACGGTACCCAAACACGAACAAAAGCGCGTCAATCGTGTTAGACTTGCCCGAGCCGTTAGGGCCGACTATGGACGAGAAAGACTGAAAACGGATATGGTTGACGCGACGCCCCAGATTCGACTGCCTTGACACGCACCTTGTGGAAGGGGCCGATCTCCTGCCTTCCTGCGTAGCTTTTAAAGTTGACCAACACCATCTTGTGAATGACTAGCCGAGAACTCGGGCCTGTTATCTCTTCCGCAGGAGGTGGTTGCGACTGGGTCTGCGGTCTGATTCTGGGTTCTAGGAGCGACTTTTCTTCTTCTTCCACCTTCTCTACCGGCGCGGGTGGTGGTGGCACGGGCTCCGGGGCACTCGGTCCACGCTCTGGCGAGGCTACGCGACGAGACCGACCTCTTCTTGGGGGCATTTGTGCTGGCCGTGTTGAGAAACGATACGTCATCACGTGACTTTGGGCTAGGACTATGTACATCTTGTCACGACGTCAAAACAGCCTTTGCCCTCTCTTCGTCCCGTTTGGCAGCGCGTTCCTTTGCCTGCTGTTGCTTCATCGCCGCCTTGACCTTTCTCTGCCGCTTCCGCCGGCCGTTCCCGCGCTTGGGCCCGCTGACGACGACAGGTTCCGCCATGCGCTGTTTTCGTTTGGCCAGTTGCTCTGCGCGTTGCTTTTCGCGTCTCTTGTCCCGTTTTCTCAGCGACGTAAAGGACGATTTGAGAAGCATGCCGTATGTGGCGTGAAATTTTGGGAGGTCAGAGGGAGAGACCTGGCATACGATCGCAGCCGTGATGCTGTGAGTGGCGGGCAAAGGAACGTCAAGGACATCCTTACGTGCGTAGAGAAACTGGCGCTTTTGTTGTTTTTGACGCGGATCAAACATGGGTACTCTGTCTCGCTATCGGGTTTCACGTCGGCCATCGTGGCATCTTTGCCGTCATGAGTAACTGGTACGCAGCGATGAGCCGGAGCGAACGAAAGGCGAACTCGTCGACGCACGTCGTTTGTGCGTCAGCCATATCGACCGTTGGTCTTCCGTCGACTCAAACAGCGCAGCGAGTTGTTTGAGAAACTGAAACGATATCATGTCAGCATCACAGCTCTTTCAACAATGGCTCACGGTAGCGTTGTCGATGAGCTGCATGGACTCGGCGCAGCTCACACTTTGATTCAAAGTCAGTTTGGATCGTAATTAATCGTGATCCCATCCAGCTGACGTAATCCATATCCTTATGTCTCGGGTGGTCATCTGCGGGGCTGGCTTTCTAGGTTTGTTCCCTCCGCCGCACTCCTTTTGACGGCTTAGACCCGCCCAGGGTTTTACATCGCCAAAAATCTACTGACCTCAGCAGGAGGTAACTCGATACGCGTTCAGATCTCGTCTCGCTCTCCTGCCAAGGTCCAAGAGGCGCTAAAGACTCTGGAAGACATTGACCATACCCGTCTTCTTCCCCCATGCCCCGCCGATGTTACAGACTCCAGGTCCCTCGACATTGCCTTCGAGTCCGCCGATGTTGTCGTGTCCCTTGTGGGCCTCCTGACAGGGACTCCGGAACAATTCGAACGCACGCAGTGGAAGGGTGCAGAGAATGTCGCCAAAACGGCATCGGGTGTGGGTGCAAAGCTTATCCACTTTAGTGCCATTGGTGCAGACGTTGACAGCACCATTCCCTATTGGAGAACTAAAGCACTTGGGGAGCGTGCAGTTCTTTCACATTGTCCAGATGCTACCATCTTTCGTCCGAGTATCGTGTTTGGCCCAGGAGATGGATTCTTTACGGTGAGCACGCGGTAACTCCAGGTCTCCTACCACCGTGTTCATCCTGGATGGCCAGAAACTCGCCACACTGTCCAGGATTCTTCCTTTCATGCCTGTATTTGGTGGTGGAACCACCCGCTTCCAGCCTGTCTTTGTTGGCGATTTGGCTAAAGTGGTTCAAGCAATAGTCGGGTTGCCCGAGACGAGGCGACAAACCGCTGGAAAGATTATTGAAGCAGGGGGACCTGACAGTGGGTCGGAACACCTCTAACCCTGCCATCTTGACTAATTCCAATCTAGTCTTCACCTACAAGGAAATGGTCGATTTGGTTCTGCGTTACACACATCGGCGTCGCCCTGTCGTGTCTATTTCGTATAGCATAGGAATGTTGCAGGGCGCAATTCTGGAACATTTGCCGAACAACATATTCACCGTAACGCGTGACCAGGTATCGTACCACTTTTCACCCTTGGTCGCCGCTACTTAAGGTCTGAGCAGATGCGTCAGCTGCAAAAAGACAACGTCGTGACCAAATTTACCGAACCTGAGTTTGCTAATCTAGTCGCGCAGGAAAAGAGTTCGCCATTGACTTCCGCGCATGCAGTTTTGCCCAATTATCTTGGGGGACGATTGTAACCGTGACCCAGCCGAGAGCAGAGTTCTTGGCTCGAGTGCGACAAGATCGCAAAATCATCAGATGCTGAGCTCATCGCTGGCGCCCGGGGTCATCGGGTGTCATGTTCTCTGCGAGTAACACTGAAACAGCCTCATCTCGGGTTTGTATTGGCAGAGCCGCGCAGTCTTCGACGTAACATGGCAGAGAGATGGTTTGTGAACTATGATTGGCTAGCGCATGCCCGAAATGTAAAGTAAAGACCGGTAATTATTTTGGAACTCGGGGGCGAGCGAATAACTCGCCCTCAGCCGACTATGTAAATGGCAGTTGAAAGAAGTCAATGAAGTTGGAGGCTTTCGTCACTGACAGCCATGCATTATGGCTGTGCAAAGACATTGCGGAAGAATCGGAGCGTACGTAATACACCAACTTGCTGCGGCCACAGCCACACGTAAATTGCACTCCACACTAGATCCAAAAAAAAAAAACTCCAGGAACCACAAAGATCACCCGCTAATCAAGGATCATTGGGGTCGCCTAAAATACCAACGCATTCGCTACCAGGCTGAGCCGAGGACTTTGTGGCATATCTAGGTGACACTACTTAAGCGAGCCTTGACAAGCATGCCAGTGACAGTTTATTGCACAGCTTGTCGCGAATGCTTTTGGCATCAGACACTTGTCTTGCTGCGGTGTTACCATATCAGCAGAAGTATGCATCACGACTGCTCATTCCTAGCTTTCGAGATTCATGTTGGTAAGATTAGTGATTGATAACGAGAACTGCCGCACGTATGACTCAGGACGTATACGTAAGCCTTGAGCGCAGCCTCCGGGTCCATGGAATCTTTGGTATATCGTTTCTCTGCCTCTTTTCTTTTTCTTCCGCGGCAACATATTTGACCGCGAATCGCAGCCTTTTTCGGAGGCCTGTCATTTCCTGAATCATTCATGAAGCGGGGTTAGATTCTAGGTCATGTTTTCACCAGACCCTATACAGGGTCCGTTCGAAATGTCTGACAAGCGACGTCATGCTGGCGGTGTATCCAGCATTGTCACGTGGTTGCGGGACTGAAAATGGTTGAGCTCTGGGCGAGCTTCTGCTACACGCTCCGGCCAGAAAAAAAATAAAACCTTCCCAACACAAATTTCCCCCAGACGAATATTCGCCGATGCAAAGTTGGCGCAAGAAGCCGGGTCGTGCACCCACCTCTTGCGCGGAATGTAGACGGTATGGTTGCCTTGGCTTGGTGTGACATGGCTCATACTTAACTATGCCATTTTAGCCTTAAGCTTCGTTGCGATCGAAGGGTTTGCTTCTTGCTTTTGGCCGGAATTGAAGATGATAATCCACTGCACTAGGTTCCTTGCGGTAGCTGCGTCAAGCGTGGATGTGGTACTATATGCCCCACAGGTAGGTGTTATATTTCTATTTCGTTATCCCTCATCATTGTTCTCAAGGATCGTTGATCGGTGTGAGAGGCGATCGGTGAGTACTCGTGTCCTTTTTTCGGACACACTGGCTTAATGTACATTTCAGTTTGATTCTTACAAGCAACGCGGATCTACACGACAAGATCCATATGCTGTCCGCACGCGTTCGCGAGCTCGAAGGTGCCCTTCGAAATGCGCATGAACAGATATCCAATAATGCACATCCTTTGTTATCGAGTACTATCTCAGTCGCTTCTCAAAGTGGTTCAGATAAATCATTATCTGAATCATCTCTTCAAGTATCTCCTTCGGACGCGTCAGCTGATTCCATGATCAGCGCTCTTGGTATGTCATTTTAACAGCTTTTTGTGCAGTATGATGATGCACTCCTCAGGAACACTAACTATCGGAATACATGGCGAATCCACTTTCATGAATAGTACAGCCCGAACAGAGGTTTGTCCTACAATATATCTGCTTTAACGCCGCTTACATCCTTCCAGTATCTAATGGGGGTAATTATGATCTGCATCTTCCTACGATGTCTTATACAAAATTCGTTCAGCATTCTGTCCACAAATCATCGGTATGGGGGACATTGTTACAGAATTCACGTCTTCCGTCAGGTGTGATCAAACAATGTGTGTTCGAACACGGGTTCATTACAGTCGATGACGAGTTACGGCGAATTGCGATGGATTACCTTCCATCAGTCGAGGAAGCTGTACGTTTGTGTGAGATATATCTGAAATGGGGCGAGACGCTGTTCGTTGTCAGTTTCTTCCTTGGAAGAAGAGTTGATGGGATTTTTTTAGGTGGTATCCAATCAGTCGTCAGGAGTTACTCGATGATATACTAGTAGAAGTGTACCGTGCAAAGTGGGTACTGATTATTCTGTCGCATTTTATGATTCACTTTCTTTTTATTTTAGTTCTTATGAAGAACTAGGTGGTTCTCACTGCCTAGCACTTTTCTACAGTATTCTTGCCCTTGCAACGTTGTTTGATTTTAGTCAGCCCCCTGAGAGCGTCAAAGCTTTTGACTATCATATATTATCCTGGTCATTGCTGGACATTAGTTCACCGTCCACGACTGCGACGTTGCACACCATGATCGTAATTGTACGGCAATTTTGTGAGCGCAACGTAGTACACATGTAGCTGACGTCAATGAGATAGGAACATAATCTCCGATGGGCTCACATAGGCTCCATACAAGCGGATCCAAGCCGGACCTATGTCTTACTTGGCTTTGGCGTTAATCTTGCGTATCGAGTAAGTGTTTTCTGAAGTATTTCAAATGCGCACTCACTCCCACGCAGATGGGACTCCGTGCGTCTCCCCACGACTTACCCTAGCCAAATTATCTTAGATATCCACCAAGATCTCCATGGTGCACGTTTTAAGCTCGACCAGGATGTCGTACAAAAGCGGTGCATTGTTTTCTGGCAACTGTTTCTGATGGACGCCCTCCTCGTAGGTGCTGAACTTCACCTTGTTTAATGTATATTCACGCATAGCACCAGAGTTTTCATGTTGGACGCCCTCCATGTTTTTCGTTGGATTGGATAGACGCGCCATATCCCGACGATGAATTCCCTGTAACTAACGATACGGGAGAGACAGAGACGAGCTGTGAGTATGATTCGATCAGGCGAAGATGAAAGATTCATCATTTTAAGGGCATGCTTGGAGATGGAGGTATGGGAGAATGTTGCATGAAATACTCGTTACAGCATTTGGCGCAAAAAATCCAACATACACAACAATACTGGAACTAGATCGCAAGATTCGCGATTTCCCTGTCCCTTCTCGTCTGCAACTGCATCATGTTTGTCATAAGCAAGTTGGGCAGCAGACCGTCTTGCAGCAAATTCTCGTTCTTGTTGGGAAGGAGCAAGGTAAGCTAATTCTTGAATATATTTCTGTGAGTTTTATATTCACTACCTCTCAGTGCTTCTCAACATCCACAGGCGTTATTTTACGCATGCACTACAAGATACGCCCGATGATCTGCTAAAACATAAATATGGACCTTCTGTGATAGCTACGTACCGGGCTGCATGGCGGCTGATCTCTGGCCTTTCGTCAGCAGTGAATTGGATTCCAGACGTCGTAGCGCGATCATCAATACTCTGGTCCATGGCATTTTCAGCTGCTGTACGTTGAGGAAACTATAACCATGCGTTGTGCTAATTGCGCCACCCTGTACAGATTGTCATGTGCATGATCGTGAATTATGCCCCAAATTCAAACATGGCTGTATCAGCGTTGCACGAGATCGATGTTGTGTATAAGGTGTTTAAAAAGGCAGCTCCCACCGTCAAGTGTGCCTCTATTCTTTTGGTATGTGGCACCTTTGCCTTTTTTTTTGTGTTTGCGAACAGGTTTGAGCATGCTCCTAGGAATATGTAGAAAGGGTATGGAGCAAAAGCCGAGAGAATTTCTGCAGTCCCCAATCAGACACCATATCCACATCGGAGCTTGACCGAGTCGCAGGCGGTATGACAAGTGTCATTTCCAAGGCCGACATCATATCGTCGCCCTCTGACCGCCTTCGCGCCAATCCTCCCACCTCCTATCTGACGTCTACGGACGTAGACCCACCGTGCATTCCTAATTCGTTTCACCTGTTCTCGTCAAGTATCCATCCTAGGATCATGCAAGACATGCAGGTGTTTTCAGGGTGGCAACCATCGCCAACTACCGTTGAATTTGGATATGGGACGCCAGAGCAATTCTCGCGAACCATGATCGACAAGCAGTCGGACCATTTCCAAGTGGAACCGGAGATGGTCAATGCACAACCAGAAGCTTTGGATGATTTCCAAGTGCATGAAATTCCAACCTCGCGCGAGGCGTATTTACCCGACGCATACGTGCCCAACGGGATGTATTCGTCCGAGTTGGACGTTGCTTGGAAGGGTTTCATGGAGCAGCTTGGGATTAGATAGACCTGGATCTTGGTTATCTCTCTCTTTTTTTGCGTGTTACTGCTGAATGAACGATCGACAACTATTTGTATACATACTTGACTGAACCTGTTGGGGTGTTGCATACGGTGTGAATTGTCCAACAAGTTCAAGGATAGATTGATATTGCGACGAGTCGCTCACTATCGCGAATATCCCTCATCGTTGACATCTATGGTAGTAAGAAGGCCAATATTGGACAAATGTGTTCAACGCCATCATCATCCCACGAACCCACAGCCCACAGGCTGTTCAGGAAGAAATACCAAAATACTGGCCTCCTGTGGACACAGCTACACGCAAAGACGGAGGCGCCATTTCTCACACAAAGCGACCATTGGCAGACACGCCACAAGTCTCTTAATGCGCCTACTATTACTAGCTTAACTTCGGTTCCAAATACCCTCGATTTCACGGTGAGACCAGGAGGACTTGACAAACGAACTTCACGAGTGAAAACCCCAGCATGCCGCGTTTCCACGAACGTCGAATGGAACATACAGCATTTTTACGCGAGGTGGCGTTCTCGAAGCTCGGTCTCCCTCGTGGTATGAGATATTTATGACAGTTACAAGAGGGCCACAGAGGGCAGATCGATACTCCAACGCGAAATGTCTCCCGTCGGTCTACCTCTCGCTAGCTCCAATTTCAATCTCAACTCTTCAGCCGTAGCCGGCTTTTTCGGGGGTAAAGAAGCCATCTCAGCCATGGCCACTGTCCATCTGTACAGAGGCAGACGGTGGCTTGGATGGTTTAATTCCCCGGGGAGCTATACGGTCGCCAAGCGTTTCGGCAGGATGGCCAACTCTCGTTTTTGGGATGGGCTGTTTCCAGGCCCAAACGACTCTCCTGCCGTTTCTTTTGGTCTCGATGGCCAAAAGGGGCCCGAATATACTGCAGCATTGTCTGGGACGATAATGCCCACCGGGCATCTAGCTTATCTGACGATGGAGCGGTGCAAGGAGATGAACGTGGTCAACATAGAAGGGAGAGTAACGAAATCGTTTGACGTCGCATTCCTGGCGATGAAGCACGTCGACTATGAGAATCCAGTCGAGCGTCTACCTCTCAGGGACGCGTTGCTTGGTCTCATCCCGATCACCGTCAGCGTCATGACCTGCATCATGTGTGCGCTGGTCTATGACTGGTTCAGCTTCTCTATGATCCTCCTTGGCATCATCTCCAGTGGTTGGGCTAGCGTCGTGATCGGAAAAGGAAGACTGGTCATCAAATCTGTCAAGAATCCAGCCCCGGGCGCTCCTCCGGGGCATGGTATACTGAAGGGAGAGGAGATCGTAGTAGTCATCAAAGGGAAGGAGCGGGACGTTAACGCCATCACCAAAGGACGCTTTGATCTAGAGACTAGTTTGAAACAAGGGGACGAAGAAAAAGGCTTTGTGTGCAGCTACCACGCCATTGGCTTCTGCTCTCTTTTGCTCATCGTCCAGTTCCTCCTCCAACTCCTCCTCATCCCACAAGGGACGCTATTCGGCCAGATCATGTTTCTTGTCTCACTTGGCATTTCGTGGGGGTATAATTCTTATCTATCCTCGCTGGAGAAGGAGAAAATACAAACAGACATTCTTTTTGACACGCTTGGGAAGCTGGAGATGCACCGATTCCGTGCGGGTACGCGG
>JBBPKM010000423.1:0-14996 GCA_038089255.1 Austroboletus rostrupii
GCAAATGTGGAGAAGAATCTCTTGCGGGAGGACGAGCAGCATTGTGGGACAAGGTGAACAACCGAACAAATACGGTGTGCTGTGACGTTTATGCTGACTCAGCGACACGTCCTTTGATACATCTTACCCTCCGCGACGCAACCTTAAGACTCCAGCGCAAATTCACCAGAGGTTGTTGATATCGCATGCTAGTACTCTAACGAACAAAGACAGCGCCGCTTATCCCTTCCAGCTTCATGGCATGGTAATTGTATTCTAGAAAACTTAAACTTACTAAACGAGAAAGCTTGGACTCGCCCCCACCCCTACACAAAAACAGGAGACAAACGTGCAAGAGAACGAGTGCCGTAAACAGTATTAATCCGGTGCTGTTCCGAAATGAAAGAAAATCGTTGGAGTATCACATCGTCGACGTCGTCTTCTCGACATCAACTCGGATGCCCGACACAATTCTGCTTTCTTCGCCGTCGCTCGCGCTGCCACGACCTGGAGGGGACCCCATGTCAATTGAATTGTAAGCTGGGGCGGGGCTCATATGTTCACATGAACCGAGGGTCCGAGAACTGTCTCCGGCGAATCCCATGCCGGATTCGAAATGCATTTCGTCCAGTTCGACGTCAGCCACCTCGAGGTCTGGCTGGATGCTCCCGACCGTGCTTAATACGACATTGGACGCGATCGTGGACCCAGGTCCGCGGTGACGTATTCCAAGCCCGCGCTTCACATGGGGTGTACCATTCGACGAAGTGGTCAAACCAGATTTGGTCGCAAATGCGCCAACACCGGTTCCTTCCGAATGAGAGACTGTCTCTGCTCCTCGCTCCCTCAAATCCAGAATCTGTAACGTAATTAATTCAGTTTCTTCAGTTCGTCTTCATTCAACTCACAAGACGACAAGCAAGTAATGGTGCCATCATAACGCTAAGGGGAATATTTAGCGCAGAAATAACCTGGCGGGGTCTGGACATTCATGCGGGTCAGCATGTTAGGACGGAGACACGGTCGGGTCTTACTGCAGGTAGAAGATTCCATTAATCTATTGAGATGTGTGAGCTAGCTGTATCACAACACTACTATCCAATTTACCAAGTTTGCAATGGAAATCAGGATATAATAAAAGACACCTGTAAGCATAATCATGTTACAGAATCCAATAAAATAAGCATCATGTGACACTTACCCTCGCGAAGGAACGTCTGAATAAGCTTGCTGTTCGCCCCACCATTTCTGATACGAATGTGGAAAGCCTTCCAAACTGTCATGGCCGTGACGAGGGTATCGAACAAGAGAGGTGCGATCTTGTCTAACGCGTAAGAATATGGCACGATGACCGCGAAAAAAACCCACGAAAAAACCTGCAAAAAGTATGTTAAATAATCATTCAGACAACATGCCTCCTTCTTACCGAGTAAATGTGCCGAGTGCGGTTTCGATGCCGGAAAGCAGGGGCCCTATGTCATGTTTATGTTGGACTGTATCAACGCAAGCATTCATAACTCACGTATGGGGGAGTCACAAACGGTAAAACTATTTCAAAGGTGAATAACCAACATGTGGGCATGGAAATGAGATCACCGACGTATCATTTGTGACGCATCCACGTATAGCTGGTATGCAACGACACCAGCTAGGGCACAGACAAGTACCAGAAGAAGGTACGCGTTGCGATTGAAGAAAGCATATGTACGAATAAGGAGAACAGCTAAAGCAACGTTTCAGATCAGGAAATGAATCGCAAGGGAGATGAAGACTGACACTCTGATCCAACCTGGTTCCACATTGCCAACGCGACGGGGATCTGCAAGTATTGATCTAAATCAAGCATGAGGGAGACGGTAGCCACTTACCTTGTAAATTTTTTCACAAACCTCTCGGGTATGGTTTGTGACAAAAGCATAGAGAAGGTAGGGAACGACTGCGATGACCCAGTAGCTTATCGAAGACGGTGTGAAATTGCCGACATTAGCAGTGGCGCAATTTTCACGCACCGACAAAAGAGGTATGCGATCTTGACTGGTGTCCAGGTGGTTTTCCAAATCTGAAAGCGTGGTTAGTAGGTTTAATTTGGGACCGGAGGGGCAGGGCGCACAAAACGCCACTCTCTTGGAAGGCTGATGATCCAGTCCCATACGACGACGGCGTCTGTCACCCGTGGATGTAAGCGTGGATCGACGCGCATATATGCGGGAATAAATGACTTACACATGCCTAGGGCGGGAACGAGGGGGGTAAGGTGTGACCGGGACTGGAGAGGAGGCTGACTCACAGCAAAAATAAACCTGGGTCCTGGAAAAAGAGTGAGGGGAGCACGGAGGGAAGAGTAGAAAAAACTTGCACGTAGATGAAATGCTGAGCGGTTTCGATCGTGTCCCCCATGGCTGGAGGAGGGGATGGAGACTGGGGGATGGAGGGGATGGGGAGAGGAAAGAAATAAGGACGAACAGGAAGACTCACGGCGGCTTCTTGAGAAGCGGATGGCTGTCGCTGGAGAGACTGGAGCAGCCACAACGAGTGCCCCGATCTGGTCTTACGAGCGGCGAATCAGTCCATCCCAACTGGTCATGCTGCTTCCCCTATCAACACCGTCGCCGCCCAGTCCACAAGGAAAGTCGCGTATGCAGATTCCCCACTTCACCCAGTCCCCCATGAAGACGCTCCGTCCCACCGAGAATGTCCATCGACACCTCCCGCGTGCTCCGCGATGAGGGCATTCGTGATCACGTGATCTTCTCGTTTCCGACAATGATCCCCGGTGGAATTTGACACGCTGACAGTCAATTTTCGTTCCCTTCATTTCAGGGGGCTTCCCCAATGGCTTCTGGTACACAAACTCTCCGGCTCAGACGCCCAGAGCCTCCAAAGGCCCCTCCTCCCTCTACTCGGCACAAGGGCATCCTGCAAGACCAGCTTCGCAGGTATTCTCCATCGCTTGCCTTGCGGCTCACCTACTGACCGCGCCACCCAGGGCCGCTCGGAAACCATGGGTCCCGGACTTTCAGACCGCAGTACGCATCTTGCTCCTTGTTCGTGTAGCAGGTGCCATGTACACCAATATACAAGACTGCGACGAAGGTTAGCCTTTCTTCACATCCTAAGCGCTCACTCAGCTTCGCAGTGTTCAACTTTTGGGAGCCTCTACACTTTTTGCAATACGGCCATGGATTCCAAACTTGGGAGGTAACCCCTGCCTTCGCAATACGAAGTTGGGCCTATATCTTGCTACACCTTCCGGCTGCTCGATTGGCTACTGTATTTGCGCTTGGAAAAGTAATGTCAGCTGGTTTCAAGTCCGGCCCGGAGCTGATGACACGTTCAGAGGCCATCTTTCTTTGGCGTACGAATATTTCTTGCCGTTCTATCCACACTCTGTGAAGCCAAATTCTTCCGCACTGTCACCGAGAAAATCAACGACCGTGTTGGTCGCTATCTGTTCTTCATCATGCTGTTCAACGCAGGCATGTGGAACGCTGCAAGTGGTATTCTATATTCCTAATACTTTGTTTACTCTCTTAAAAGTGTTGCAGCCTTTTTGCCATCTTCTTTTGCCATGTGTGCCACAACGCTTGCCATGGCCTTCGTGTCGGTGCCTTCTACCGCCAAGGATACGAAAAGAACTCTTTACTCCACTATCCTGTTTGCTACTGGAGCTATTGTAGGCTGGCCATTTGCACTCGCGCTCTCATTACCTTTTGTATTTGAAGAGGCATTTGTATTGAGCGGCGACAAAGTCGACCAAGCCTCACGTGCCAAATGGATGTTCGCACGTTGGCGGCGGCTCGCTGTGGCTGGTATGGTTGCCGCTTTCATTTTTGTAAAAAATCCGTTCCTTCTCATGTGGAGTTTGTAATTGACATTTTGATATCAGGTCCCGGTGATCTGCATCGATAGTGTTGCATACGGGGAGTGGACTATTGTTCCATGGAACATTGTTCAGTACAACATCTTTGGTGGCTCCGAACGAGGCCCCGACTTATACGGGACGTCTCCCTGGTACTTTTACATTCTAAACCTCCTCCTCAACTTCAATATCCTTTTGGTGCTTGCGTTTGCATCGCTACCTGCGCTTGTTATCACATATCAGGTCGATCGCAAGCGTCTCGGATTTGCGACTCCAGGACCGAATGAGAGCTCGCCGTTCACGATCCTTGCGTTACGGCTGGTTCCTTTGTATTTATGGACTTCAATACTGACAGTACAAGCGCATAAAGAAGAGCGGTTTATGTTTCCTGCATATCCACTTATATGTTTCAATGCGGCTGTTACTATCTATTTACTGCGCGGATGGCTAGAAGTCGTATATATCCATGTGACGAAGTCCCCATACAAGGTGAGATGGCTTCGTCGTCAGCTAGTTTCATGTTGCTTATTTCTATGACAGGCTTCGAAGTCGATTATATTCAGTGCAACTACGCTTTCTATCATCTTTGTTTCTGGGTTATTGTCCGTCTCTCGGATTCTCGCCTTGTGGCATTACTATCATGCACCGCTGGAGGCCTTTGGTTACCTGGAGTCTTTTGAACTACCTCGTCTCCTCAATGACACCGGTCTTCTGCCACCGTTACCGGTCGGCGTGGAAGAAAGCGAACGACCAAGTATTACCTTTGTGGACTTGAAACAATTCAATCTCAGGTTATGTCTTGGAAAGGAATGGCATCGCTTCCCAGGTCACTATTTGGTGCCCGATGCCGTATCTGTCGACTTTGTAAAAAGCGACTTTGAAGGATCGCTTCCTGCTCATTTCGGGTCAGCAAACGTAGGGACGGAGCCGTGGTGGGACAGGAAAGGCTCTAGGAACACTCCGGCTGGTTTGAATGACCTAAACAAAGAAGTTCCCGAGTACTATGTATGCAACACATTCTCGTTTCCGTGTACTGTTTTGATCATATCTGTAGGTTCCTGTGGAAACGTGTGACTACCTCATAGATCTCGACTTTCCGCGGCATCCGTCATCTTCCGAGCATGAGCCTCGATATGCCATCGATGAAGAGACGTGGGAGCGTATCACATGTCGACCTTTCCTTGACGCGTCCCGTTCATCGATGTTAACCAGGACATTATGGGCTCCTGGTCGTTGGTGGCAGAGCAAAAATGAGTTTGGCGACTACTGTTTGCTCAAAAACAGAGAAAGAATGGGCACAAAGGAGCGTAACTTCATCGCCCGCAAGGGAAACTAGTGTGCCGATGCACAATATTAATTTATCTAGATGTTGTAGAGGCTGACATGCTGACTGTCGTCGAGTTTGGAATACCAGACAATCATATCAAATGCGCTAACAGGGAAGTAAGCAAATAGTCGCCATGGTCTTCTGTTCAACCCACACGCGACTGACACGCACCTCTTCTGACTTGCGCATCCTGTCCGGCATCTTAACACCCCCTTCTCCTATCTTGAAGCCTGACGGCTTGCTGATTTCTTTGACATCAGGAGAGATACCAATAATTCTGGATGCTGCGGTGCATGTTTGCGATTCCACGCTCTTCGATTTTATGGGAAGAACACCAGGATCAGGTGACATTGCCGAAGGACTGAAGCTGGCGGATAAGCATGACGCCACAGAGAACACGAGGGGCCCTACTGGCGGGAGCGAAGTGTCACTTCAGGAGCGGATGTGCGAGGATGCGCTGTACGTCGCTGCGGGACTCTCGAACCCGAAGGCTCGTTGTGCTGAATATCCAAGCGACAACTCGTCTCCCAGTGTCGCCTCCCCGAAACTGAAAGATGTTACACATGCCGCGCCTTGCAGCTTACATAGTAGCGAATACGACAAACACCCGAACGTGTTCAGCAATTGTCCGCTGCCAGCGTTCAGGAGACAGGGTAAATTTCGGGGGTTACGAGATTCGCAGGCTTCCCCGAGCACCATAGAGCTCATCACCGCAACTGTGGAACCCAAAGAGGATCTCAGTGGTGACCACCTACAAATGATTGCCACGTTGCCTACGCCAACTTTTGCGCCTCTTTCACAATCGGCGGATGTGATCTCGCCTGTATCCTCACCTAGTAGACAACCACGCCACCGCCGGCCACTGGAAAGAGCTAGAGCTGTTCGATTTCCGGGCCGTCCGAAGTCACCCCGATTACTCGCCAACGAGATAGAAGCAAATATTGCCCACTACGCACCGCTTTCCAATAGACAAGCGGATCATCCTCGATGGCAGTTGATCGACCCTGTAACCCCAACGTCCGGTTCTTTGTCCCCAGCTGATAGTCACGTATCGGACGCAGCGTATCCAAAGCACGTAACACTGCCAGAGGAACTATCGTGGCTGCAGAACATGATAATCGAGCTGTGGATCGATCAGGAAGGATTTCGAGCAGTTCGGCCGCGCATGCAGCTGATAGGATACTCGCCACGAACGCGTTCATTACATCCCTACGAGCCTGCTGAGAACGCCGGGATCGACGTTGCTGCTGGAGTTGCTGAGTTTATGCCAACGAAGCGGGAGGTATTCGCATTTCACTATGCAGCGCTGGACAGTGCCCCAACCCTTCGAATGGTGTCTATAGCAGGTGACGAGTCGCGGGACTACATTTCCAAACAGGCAACGCTCAGCGTCAAGGCCAACGGTGTGTACACTGTCCTCGGGACGGAAACATTGGTAACGTCAGTGCGGAACAACGACGCGCATGGGGTTCGCCTTCAGAACGTTCGACTACGATGGAAGTTTGATTACCTCGTCACTGATCGCAAAGCAGATGCGACCGGAAAGACGCTCCCCGGGGAGAAGACATTGACACCCTTGACGTTTTCCTGCTCGCCTTATCTGTTCCGTCCATTTCAAGGGAAGAAAGCCGGACTGATGCATACCATGAAGAAGAATTTGATACCGAAACTGGGATCCCAGAAGCTGGAGCCACCTACCTTAGACTGTGCGACGAGTTCCGACGTCGTACCACAAGCGTTAGACCATCCTATCTCGACGGGAAGTGACACCGCGACACACATTAGGTGCCATTCCGATGTCTCTGTCAAATGTGGACGCTATACGCTTGCTAGGTCTCCGCTAGACGATGGGATCAGAAGGGCCCAGACGCCGGGCCGCGGTCGTCGGCGGAGGGCATCTTCTGCTGGGGAAAACGGGTTGGTCTACTTGGGGAACGAACACGGCGGAAATACTAGCTCGGAAGAGGGGGTAGATATGCCGAGCCACTCTCTCTTGAAGCCCGGTCGGCTGTAGCTAGAGTAACCGCCCATATAAGGCAAATGCTATGTCGCGCGTAACTTAGGCGGAGTATACAGCAATACAGCAGTTCGCTCCAACCACCAACATGTCGGTTACGCATGTAAACTCGGTTTCTCAGCTCAACGGCCTACTATCCAAGTCGGACAAGTTGACAGTGAGTGAAAGCTTGCGCTTGCACCCTGTCAACTCATCACTTGTCAGGTCATTGACTTTCACGCAACTTGGTGATTTCATCCCCATCTCCAAGATGGTTGGCACTTTTCTAACTGGTGCTGACAAGGTGTGGACCCTGTCATGCCATTGCGCCCACATTCGAGGCACTGGCAAAGCAGTATCCTAATGTGAACTTTGTCAAATGTGATGTTGACGCTGCGAAGGACGTGGCATCCACGTACGGAGTCTCAGCAATGTGAGCAGTTCCACCCCCCTATAAGCCTCTGTGGATCTGATCTGCGATTTCTCAGGCCAACGTTCATCTTCTTGCAAGGTTCCAAACACATCCACACGATTCGCGGTGCTGACAGGACGTACGTGTCGACACTTTGACCCCTCCTCGTACTATAGGTTGGTTTACAGGGGTTTGCAAAATGCCGTGCAACGATTTGCGAGCTCTTCGTCCTCTGGCGCCTTCTCTGGCCAAGGTCAGACGCTTGGAGGATCGCCTACTCCTACCAGCGGTCCCCCAGCAAACGACCTCGTGACTACTGTGTCATCCATTTGGACCAACATGGACCCACCTCTCAAGGTCCTTCTTGGATTAGTGACGGCCTACGTATTTTTCTGGTTGATGTAGGAGCCAGCAATCGTTGATCCCCTGTACTTACGATGTATCTATGATTACTTTTACCTGCGCGGTGCTTGACATTTATACGTGTGAGTTATGTAGCGTAGACTCTGAAACGTCATGTTTTACATCGTGTGGTACACATACATGGGAAAGGGCTAGACCGATATTGTTACAACTGCGAAAAATGGTCACCACTGTGAGACCGTTGATGCTTTAACACCATTCAATATCTGGAAGAAATCCAGTCTATTGGAAATCTGGAATCATGAGCTCAAACCCACGGCAAAGTAATCAAGTAGACTGTGCGTACTTCCCCATCCGAGTGCAAGGAACGCTTGGCGAGCTGCTTCTTCCTTTGCTACCTTTTGGTTCCTGCCCGCTCCCGTGCCTCTAGATTGCCCGTTTACTAGGAATAAAGTGAGGTATGGTGAAGAGGAAGCGGAACAGTCAGTTACCAAAACACTTGACGGCCCAGCGGGGTTGGTGTGCAGGGCCGTCTGCTTCACATTGCCAGTTGACAGCGAGGCCACGTTGTGTGCAGGTCTGGTTAAACAAGGCCAATGTGCTGACGGGTGGCATGGAATCCGTTGGCATGGGTGGCGTGGACGGAGGGGCAGTGGAGGGAAGCGTGAGGGCAACGGAGGGAAGTGTGGTTGAAGTATAAGGGGGCGGGGGAACACTTCCTGGTGCTACTAGTGGTTCTGTTTCGGGACAGACTAAACGATTAACCCAGCCGAGAAGTACAGGGAGCCCTTTCTGAATGTACACCGCTCCCACGTAGGAGCTGAACAACAGACGCTCTTCCTGTCGAAAATGAACGATCTTTATAAAATAACATGCGAGAAAGAGAGCTTAAGTACCCTCTGGCTGTCGAGTACTGACCGATCGTCGAGGCCTCTGACCCTGGACTTTAAGTTGTAACAGGTAAGCCATTGTTTAATGTGGTCGTCATCCATAAATTCATCGTGCTTATCCTGAGCCAAATTATGAGCGTGCAACATTGTGTCCAGATCTTGTACGCACGTGGAGATCAGCTCCAGAGAGAATGGGACTTTGCTGGAACAAGATATACATGATGATCATACTGAGGACGGTGTTGCCGAGCTCTGCGAGACGCTCTGTGCAGTGGTCGGAGTCGTTCGACGACCGACGGGTAAAGACATCGAGGATGAGGTCGCCCTCGATGGGGGGGAGCGGAGGGAGATTGTTCATGTCGGGGGCAAGCAGGCTTGATCGACTCGATATGGTGGCATGTATGTATGGGTGTGGACATCACGTGCCACGCGTGCTCTTTCTCATGACACTCATACCGGAGCGCTTTCTCGACGTCCCTTCGCAGCGTCTCTACGTCCTCAGCCTCGGCGCTCTTCTCCAGGCATGTGCTTTCCTCTGTGTTTTTCTTTCTTTCGCGCCACTCACGCCCCCCAGGCCGTCAAGGCGCTCGACATCCTCCGGTCCTGGTTCCAGCCCGCCTCCCAGACATACCGCACAAAGTGGTTCTTCATCGACTTTGCATATGTTGCCCTTCTCTCCCAGCTTCGCATACCGCGCCTCACTTACAGCAGGGCCATCGTCATAGTCCAGATACTCTCCCTATGGTTCCTCGACGGCGTGCTGTTCGGTGCCATAAGCCTGCACTTGGGCTCGACTGCCCCCGCGTCCGTTGGATACCAAGGAATACAAAGCGAGTGTTCTCCGCTTGTTCAGAATGTCCGCTCACCTGTTCTGCAGAGCGTCCCGACCTGCCCGCGACCCCGCAGCAATTTAGCGTCGCGGACGTGTTTTCCCCCTCTAATATCATCTCCTTCCTCTCGGGCTCTCCTCGCGGGGACCAACACCTACTCGGTCAACATACGGTCCGCATGTCTCCCATAAGCACCGCCCGCCTCAACCCAGACGCCCTCACATTTTGTCTGTCGCCCCCTTCACACTCCGTGCTTGTTCCTATCCTCGTCAATAATACCAACCCGGCAAACATCCGGTACTCCTTCACGCCTTTGGCCTATGTCGAGGGCCAGTCTGGCACTGGTCGCGTAGAGTATGTCGAACTCAGTGCAAAAGACCTCAGAACGATCGAACAAGCTCGCCTTGATGGCCTTCATTCTGTTCGCGCTCGTTTCGCCGACGACGACGAGTATGATGACGATGATGACGAAACACCATCCTCTGATGCCCAGCTGCAAAAGACTCAGTCTCTGGCCCATATACGCGTGAATAAACCGGGCACTGTTCGATTGGAGAGAATACTCGACAGCTCTGGTGTGGCCGCTCGACTTGCCCATCCTCTCGATGTCACGGTCGTTCCATGTCCTACCGCATGCTATACAGATGATTCCATTGGCCAGCCAGCCCATCCCATTCGCTGTCAAGGGGATACCACAGGTGTCGACCTCACCATTGATATCCGCGGGGTGCCACCTCTCAGCCTCCGCTGGTCCAAGTATGCCGATGGGAAAAAGGAAAGCTTCCTCGTGGAAGGTATCGAAGACAGTAGCCCGGCACCCCGTTCACCTGCAGATTCACGGAACATCGTGAGGGCATCCTCAAAAGTACCTCAAATACTCAAGGTTCCTCTCTCGTTCGCCGTAGAAAGTTTGGGGAAAGTCACATACGTCTTGGAATCTGTCATTGACGGCATGGGTAACATCGTCCAGCTCGATCAAGGTGTCGCCAGCGAGATTCTTCATCGTGAATCGCCGCTGAATACAAAGACGGCACGTTCAGTGGATATCCTTCGACGCCCTCGTGTTTCTTTCCAGAATTGTGGAATTGGAAATCCAGTCTCTTTGCTTAGTGGTTCAGACGCACCCTTGTCTGTCCAAGTGACTGATTCGGATCTGTTGGATGCTCCATGGAATATTGAAGTCAAGTTTGACCCAGCCGAGGATGGAAGAAGTAATAGCAAGTCTACCAAGCCATGGAAGGACTCGTTCCAGACCCACCTCTCCTCTCACACTTTAGATGCTACAACTGCGGGTGAATACACGATTCTTGGAATCAAGGGCAAGGTATGAATTTGATTTCTCCGGAAAAATACACATGCTCAAGTTCCCGCAGTGGTGCGAAGGTGATGTTCTTTATCCAGAGACATGCAAGGTAGTAGAGAAGCCCAAGCCAACGGCTGAGATTGAGTGGAAGCGGATTCATGAATGGCAAGGCTCTCTATATTTTGTGAACCACCGAACGACTGATCGTCCCTCATAGCTCTGGAGATACAGGCGTTTCAGCTTCGCTCACATTTCACGGGACTCCTCCCTTTCAGGTGTACTACCGCACGCAACGTGATAAAGAGGAACCACGCGATTTCTTTAAAACTTTTGCAAGTTCGCGGGGTGAACTGACACTGCAACCTGAACATAGTGGTCACTACTATTATACGTTCCTGCAGCTAAGCGATGCAAACTACAAGAAAGTACAACTCAAGGGCCCCAGCATTGACCAAATTGTTCATCCCTTGGCGGCTGCTGACTTTGTTCCAACGACCAGTTCTGGACGATCCAGGCGCATTGTGAATAGCTGTTCTGGGAATATGGTTGACATTGAGGTGGACCTTCGGGCGAGTCATTTGTTTGTTTTTTATGCACACTCGCTGAGCGTCGTTTACAGGGTACGGCGCCATGGAATCTAGAATTGGATATTATTGGCCCTCATACTACGGACCGTCTGGACATCCGCGATATAAAATCGTCGCCCACGCGTATACAAGTTCCTATCCCATCGGAAATAGACAGGGAAGGCGGAACTTTCGAAGTGGGTCTAGGTAAGATTCAATGAGTCTTGTAGCGTCACTTTCCCACCAATCATTCGAAAGAGAGCGTCGAGGACGCTTATGGGTGTAAACGTTCCATCTCCGTGCCTGGCATTTCCGTGAATGTCCGCAGAGTAAAGGTATGCCACTGTTACTAAGCAAACGTGGACATTTCTCAGTATCTCTTCTGCAGCCCACGGCCAAGTTCTATGTAAAGAATGGTGTTAGACGGGTTACAATACTGGAGGAAGATGAGACTGAATTGCCCTTGCGACTTACGGGCGATGGGGTACGTCCATTTTGAATATTGCGGGTATATGGTTTGATATGTCAACAGCCCTGGACAGTCAAATACCGGCGCACCGAAAAGGCTGAATCTGTTCAGACTGCGACCTTGCGTTCTCCAAACGACTTCATTCGCGTCAAGAATGAGGGCTCATACGAACTTCTTGAAGTAGGTAAACTTTTTCCTTGTGAGGCATTATCTCTGATTTTTTCCTGCCAGGTGTCAGATTCACAATGTCCAGGTGTCGTCGATGCGGATGAAAACACATATGTTGTGGATTGGGTCCCTCGTCCGTCCGCCAAACTAGACCCCCAAACGCCATCGATATTTGAGACATACAATCGCTCCCATATACTTCCGCCAGTTTGCCAGGGTTATGATGACCATGTTGATCTTGAATTAAGAGGTACGTGGAAAGAACTCTAGGAGTTGATTTGCGTCTTCATTATCCACCTTAGGTCGCCCTCCTTTCCAAATCATGTATAACATTGCCATGAAGGACGATTCCGGAGTTGGCACGATCGTGTTGGATCAGCCAACTTTCAGCAGCATTCAACCGCGAACGCGTTTCCAACTTCATACGTCCAGTTCTGGGCGCAAGTACTATGAAGTGAAGCAAATCGGGGATACGGCGTACCCACTCCACAAGCACAAGAATGCGGTCATTCCACGCTCTGAACGGCTCGTCTTCGAACAGGAAGTCCTTCCCAAGCCCTCTGCCAGGTTTAGGAACAACAATCGTATGTCTTTCTGTCTCAATGACGTCCTTGGTTCTCGAGACGCAGTGTCATCGGACGGTACGATCTTGCTCGAGGGTACACCACCGTTCGAGCTGCATCTCTCGATCAAGAACCTTGCCGCAAGCAAGATTCAGCACGAGATTGTGCAAGTACGTGACAAGGTCTGGAAGTTGGACGTGCCCTCGTACTCGTTCACGTCCATCGGGCCTTACCAAGTGGCGATCGAAAGCGTGCACGATTCGTCGCGCTGCGAGCAGGCGGAACTCGACCCATTGCAGCGCTCGATCTGGATCGATGTTGCCGAGACGGCGGCTATCATTCCCATGGACAAGAAGACGGATTTCTGCGTGGGCGACGTGACTCAGTTCCAGCTAGAGGGTACGCCACCCTGGGTGATTGGGTAAGTCGGTAGACACGATCGTCCAAAGCTGTCTGGCTGACGGGTCTCATAGATACCGAGTCAATGGGAAATCTTATACGCAGGAAGCGAAAATGTCGCCATGGTCGATCGCTCAGCATCAAAGCGGCGAATTCATCGTTAGCTCGGTAGCCCATCAACAAAAGATGTGCAAGGCGGCAGTCGCTAACCTGCGCATGAACATCCATCCGTTGCCGTCGGCGCAAGTAGGTCACGGGAAACGCATATATCAAGACATACATGAAGGTAAAGTTTTCGTTTGCAAGTAAACGCGGTGCTCACATTTTCGTACGCAGGCGATCAAGCGGAGATCGTGTTCACGCTGATCGGTGAACCTCCCTTCACCTTTACTTATCAACGTGCAGAGCCCAGCCCCAAGAAGGGAGGCAAGCCTGGAAAGATCCTCGAGACCCACACCGTTTCTGGTGTTATGGCGCACGAATATTCCGTCTTTTCAGCGCTCGAAGGTTGGTGTGAGCGAGCACGAGGCATTTCACTCTACTGACGATGATCGGACAGGCACGTGGACAGTGACCTCCATCTCAGATCGGTATTGCCGATATCCATCACTGCAGGAAGGTCTTGAACCACCAAGACTCTAGACTGTTTTCAGGACACTGTTATTTCGACTCTTGCATCGTGCATCTTGTAGCTCTAGCCGAAAAATTTAATTCACATTCTACGTTTATACCTTGCTTGGGGAATCAAAAAAGCAATTTGAATTGCAAACGACTTTTACGTGCCCAAAGAGGGTAAAATGAATCTACACCACTTGAACAGGCGAAATGTAGAACCACTTGGAGACTGAAACATCGGAGTGAGCACTAGTGGGCTAGCCATAGGCAAGGGCTAAACTCACTTGAGGGGTCGATGGGAGCAGGAGGCAGTCTTGAACCAGGGGGGATGGCGACATAGGCAGGATCACTGGGATCGGTAAGGCCGGGCCCTGGGACTGTGAAGTTGCGACTAGAGACAGCAAGTTTGCACCGGGGTGATGGCAAAGCGGAGCGCAACGCACATGGAAAGGTCGTAGGTAGGAGTCTTGGCTGGGGTCTCGCCAACGATGAGGCGGCGCCAGGCTTCGTGGCACTCGTGAATGATTTCGGTTGCGTACTTTTTGTTCTTTGCTTCGCCGGAGAAAGCAAAGATGTTTTCTGGCTTTCCATCGGGAATCTTGTAGATCCTGGACACGATTGTCAGCGGGACGTCGCCAGGACACAGGCAAGTGAAAACAACCTGAACCACTCATTGGTGGCCCTGACGAGGCCGGGAAGATGGCGCTCAACGTCCTCGATGTCGTTGAGTTTTGAGGCGAGGGGGTCGAGGACATCGACGACGATGACTTTCCAGTCGGTCTCGCCCTCGTCGAGCAGGGCCATGATGCCAAGGACCTTGACCTGCTTTACTTGGCCGGTGTAGCCGACCTGCTCGCCGATCTCGCAGACATCGAGCGGGTCGTTGTCACCCTTGGCCTTGGTCTCCGCGTGGACGGTGTTTGGGTCCTCCCAGGTCTACTTGGGGGATGAGCGAACAGGTGGGGGGAGGGAGGAGACGGACCTGAGGAAATGCGCCATAGTTCCAGATGTAGCCGTGGTGGGGGAAGCAGTTGCGGACGAAGCGGAGGCGGCCCTTTTTGACGTCTTGCTTGATGGGGTTCATAAACTCCTCCTTGGAGATCTCCATTTTGGCGTTCGTCCAGCGGGGGACCTCGACGATCATGTTGAGGATGCCATTGTTCCTGTCGGCGAAGAGGGGGATGGCGGGGAGGGAGGACAGGACGGCGCCGTTGGGCTCGATGTACACTCTGGGTTCTGGGACGGGCGGGGGGGTGG
>JBBPKM010000424.1:0-14990 GCA_038089255.1 Austroboletus rostrupii
AGTCCTCTTGTATCCCCAGTATCTTGGC
Source organism: Austroboletus rostrupii (assembly GCA_038089255.1). Classification (NCBI taxonomy): domain Eukaryota; kingdom Fungi; phylum Basidiomycota; class Agaricomycetes; order Boletales; family Boletaceae; genus Austroboletus; species Austroboletus rostrupii. Next base: position 29 of record JBBPKM010000424.1, read on the forward strand.
ATGGCCATATGGCATGTATTTCTGATGAGTCCTTCATTGGACTCTGTCCTTTCGTCTTGATCCTATTCATGCTAGTATGCTGATAGGATATCTGATTGCTCCGGAATCTTGTCTTGCCCTGGAGGTCAAGTCTCTCAAGGGCTACACTTGGACCTACCTGGTACAAGTGTAACAAACACCATGCAGAGTGTCAAGATGATAGTCAGGAGGCAGGCATTTGTTTTCATACTCCAACAGGAACATGCCAGTGCAAAACAAGTGGCATAGTATTTTCAGATTCTAAGAGTACCTAGAGCATAGTTTTCTCTGAATACTCCTATTATTTATCTTCTTAAGGTACTTCTAGCCATGGTTCATAAAATCATGAAAAGCATTTTATAACTCAATAAACACTAAAACACTATGCATACTATTATGAATGATAAAATGTGTATTCTTGACAACAAAGTCCCTGAAGGTCTTTCAGAAGCTGGCATCTTGAATATTTGTGCCATTTTTATTATTCCAATTAATCCTGGATTTTATGCATCAGGTATTGATCATCTCGTGAATATCCCTAAGCTATGATAGATGGAACTTTATAATGCTATATATTTCTGCTGAGGGACACAAAGACAAAATATTTTGAGGTGATTATTATTGTTTATAATAGTTTTTAATAGGACAACAATGTAAGTATTTTTCGACCCCACTTGGCAACCTAATATTAACATAGCACGAAGTTTCAGTGATGCAACTGGTCATCAGCTATCTTGCTCATTTCTCCTTCGATTGGCGCCGTTCGACTTCGTATAGCATCTAAACAAGCTCTAGACACAATATAATTGTGTGGACGATAATAAATATTTATATTCTTTTCAAAGCGCCGAATGGTCTGACTGCCGAAGTTATTGTAGGGCATAGTATGTTACGAACCAGACACCGCAGAGGTTGAGTAATATACTGGTGGCGCCACTTACTACCGCGGAGCTTCGCCGAGAGTCTAACCAACAAACATGACAAGTTTCGGGTCCGCATCGGCAGAGAACGATACTTTAAAGGTGACCGGGCATGATAATTCGCGCACCGCTCTCAGTGAAGCATGATCTATCAAGACGAGAAGTGCTGCAGCAACGTGAACTCCTCCATACCACATTCTGTCCCCGCGCACTCTGGTTCTCCCAATGACGTCGCCGTGTCGGTGAAAGAAGGCACACAATTTGTCAGTGAAGCGCCCGATGCCGCCCAGGTCGAATCAGGTGGCTTTATCCCATTGCAGTCCGTGTCGCAAACGACCGACGAAAAGAAATGGGACGACATGTCACTACAGCTGACGGACCAGACGAACCTATTGCCGTTCCACAAGATTCTACCCGTGTTTGCAGGTCTTGCCGTGTGCGTGGCCATCGCGGCGCTCGACTCGGTTATCGTCGCAACAGCCATGCCTACAATATCTGCCTCGTTTCGCGCCGGATCCGTCGTGTCGTGGGTCCCGTCGAGTTATATGCTCATGTCGACGAGTTTTCAGCCTCTCTATGGTCGGCTCAGCGACATCTTTGGTCGCAAGTGGACATTGTGCGTTGCCGTGGCTGTGTACATTCTTGGGAACACAATGTCCGGTTTTTCGACGTCAATCATTCAGTTGATCGTCTTTCGGGGGCTTGCCGGAGCAGGAGATGGTGGTATTTGGAGTATGGCGCTGATCATCGTGTCAGATGTCGTCAGTCTTCGGGAGAGGTGATGTGCCTGTTTTGGACAGTGTTCGTTGAGGAATTGAACGGGCTTCAAGGGGTAAATATCAGGGCATTATTGCTGCAGCTTTCACGGTCGGGTATGCGGTGGGACCTCCTATTGGTGGTATTTTGGCACAGAACGTGTCTTGGAGGGTTCGTTTTCTTTTTTCTTGCTTTTTTTAAATATATACTCAGCTGTTGATCGTGTGCTTAGTGGTGTTTCTGGATTAATCTTCCTCTTTCGTTGTGCGCCATTTGTATTGTTGCTTTTGTACTTCCACTTAAGCCAGTGGAAGGCAACGTGAAGGAGTAGGTCATCACTCGCCCCCACGTTGATCTTCTGACAGCCCTCAGGAAGCTCTTGGCGATAGATTACCTTGGGAGCATCCTGACGCTTGTTGGATCGGTGCTGATTATTTTGCCACTCATTTTCGTACGTGAACGCAGATTGTGTTGCCTCATTGCTATTGACGTCGGAATAGGGTGGAGTTACGTTCCCATGGAGTTCACCCGTCGTTATCGGGTCACTCTGCTCGGGTGTTGTCGTCATTGCTATGTTTTGCGTTTGGGAATGGAAAGGCCCACGCTTACCCATCGTTCCCAGTCAGTATCCTTTTATAAATGAAAGGAGTGGACTTACGCGCAATTCGTGTGTCAGTGTATATTTTCAAACACAGGACTGTCACGGGTGTGTTCATCACCATGTCTATAAAGTATGGTGGTGCTATACTGTGTTGTGACTGGATATTCTGATGGTTGTCATTGATATCGCAGTGGATTTGTGTACTTCTCTTCGCTGTACTATTTACCACAGTTTTTCCAAGTCGTACTGGGATATTCGCCTCTCCAGTCAGGGGTATTCCTGCTTCCTTTACTCATTAGCCAATCGTTTGCAAATTGGATAGCGGTACGCACCTTTCCACGCACTCTCGCGTTGATCTTTACATGCATAATAATAGGGCCTTATTATGAGCAAAACGGGAAAATACCGGGTATGTGGTGGGCCGGTCTATGTTTTTTTTTAAAACCGGAAGAGTGATCATGCAACCTTCATCTGAACAGCCCAGTGTCTACATTGGATTTAGCGCCTGGGCCGTAGGATGCGGGCTGCTATCCACGGTCACGGTGTCCACGAATAAGGCGCTTCTCGTCGTGTTTATGTTACTCTCGGGTATAGGAGCAGGGAATGTGAGTTTTTCTGGAAAAAGATGGGAGTGGAGCTCATATCTGTAGACACTGCAAACGGCGATTGTTGCGGCTCAGGCGAGCGTTCCAAAACGGGACATGTCCGTAGTGACTGTCGTCAGAACTGTGCGTTGGGATCTTAAATTTCAACGAGTTTGAGGCTGAGGCTCGGCCGTGACCAGTTTGTCAAACAGCTGGGAGGGACACTATCTCTGGCTGTTGGATCTACGTTGATGTCGGTCATTTTCTTATGCAAAGCTTGGTGGTAACTCAGATTCGTTTGGTGTAGCAACAATGCGTTTCGGAGTGGCCTCGCCTTGTTGCCGCTTTCACCGTCTGCTATTGATGCCATTGTCAATGATCCGACGATACTCGGACCAGGCATAGGCACGTCAAAGTTAAATGGGCTTGGACTGACATGTGCGGCGGCAAGTGATGCGCTGGGTGGGTACACGAGAGGGTTTCGAAGGGTGTTTATTCTGAATGCATGTCTGGCTTCGATTGCCGCGATTATCGGGTATTTCATGATCCAGCACCAAGAGTTGACGAGAGGCGATGAGGAGAAGCTGAAACAAGAGGCAGAGTGAGGTACACAGCCATACGTAGTTTATTAACGCCTTGCACGCTTAAGTATGTCCCTCCAATGGTCTCGCCCTCTGTTATCTACCCCCCACTGGCGCCCGGGACGAAATGAAGAACGCCAAGGTGGCTTTGTCATCTTTCGTCCCTCGATCCAGTTCTGGAAGCTCGCCCTCCGCCACACTGTCCGCAAGATCATGGTCTTCGAGTGACATCACAAGACTGCGATGCCCTGCAACGATGCTTCGAGCACCTCTTTCTCCCCAAAGGTGTGCACTACGGTGACCCTCAAAGTATGAATCCGACCAATGCACAGAAAAAAGTGCGCTTCGATGAGCAGCCAGCCACTATCGCGCGTAAAGGGTTTTTTTGAACAATACAAGAAGGATCCGAGTTGTGCATGTCGCTGTCTCATCATCCGTGTATGTACTTACCGCGTCCACCCCCCTGCCCCTTTGTTACTGCAATACTCATGTTCACACACAGGAATACGACGACGTGTATCCGACCCGTGAAAACCCAGAACTACCTTCAACCAAATCTGATTGTCGTTCCATTTACGAAGACTGTTCCTCAGACTATTCAAAGTTTCTTCCTGACTTGCACGTTTTGAACTCACAAAACGATCAGACGTCGAACGCTGTCAGGACATGCGGCCGCCGGAATGCAATTGCGGATCGGATTTTCATGAGACGCATCGCCGCGTTCGATTGCAAGCTACGCCCACTACTGCCTTGTGCGATGGCCGCGAGGAAACCAGGTCACCAAATAAACTCGTGTTCGAGGATCCCCCTGCACAGCTCTCACAGCCGAATCGTTCCGTGCCGCCCCTACGACCACCACTAGTACCATCTCTTCTATCCGATGTACTCTTTTGTCCCACTCCATCGCTGCCTGTCCGCCAAAGTCCCTCGTCTGGCGAGTATGCAAGTGCGTTGAGGACGAACTTGAAAACGTGCTTGCTGTCCTGGCTCTTTGTACGCAGATATAGCCCATTGAGCAAGCTTACTACCTCCATAGATGCAATCACACTAGCCAGGAATGAAACCAAGTACAAACGGGTAACAATCAATTGCGACTGGACCGCACCTTTGAAGCAAGCTCTGACGACAACCCACTAGACACCAAGTACATCAGCGTCCGGAAGAATCGCAAAGATATGATAGTCCTTGGAAGTGCATTCGGCAGAGGGTGCAGAATGGACATGCAATGGGTTCATAGGACTGAGGGCAACAAAAACCGCCTTGATATTTGTCAACTTCTCCTTTATAGATGCTTTCCCTTTATCATTATGCTTCTTTACCTTCGAAATAAATGGTCAGCAGGACAGAGTTTTACCTGTTCTGAGGCTTGAACATCATCGCCGGTGCTGGAGGTGTGCGACGCAATTACATATTGGTTTTTGGCGCGAGTTGTGAGCCTGGCATTTTACGTGACATTTGGAACAGTCAAAATACTCGCTCGATCAGAGCATTTTGAAAGGCTACTGGGCAATCTATCTCTTCCTTGTCTTGGCCATCCTTTTACTGAGAGCTCGCCTCTCCTTCTGGAATCGACTCCGCTTCGATTGATGACCCTCGCCATCTTCATCCTCCACATCAGCCCGCAGCCTCGTCCGAGACCGAGACAATGCGTCAGTCTTTTTGCCCTTGTGCCGAAGTTCTTCATATCCATCCCCCATCCCCACCCTCGTCCTCCCCACAGAACGCAACACATCCTCAAACTCGTCTTCCAGACCGCGACCACGATGGCGCCCCTGGGTGGATCCAGTTCCACCTAGCGCAAGGTCCTCTTCGTCTCGCCTCCGCCTTTCGGCGTCCTTCTTTTTCATCACCAACCGGGTAAAGTTATCCTCCTCAAATTCGGTCATTCGTTGAATGTCGCGCGCACGGTCCGAGGCCAGCGCTGGCGTCATACCTAGACCAGTTGAAGACTCGATGTGCGGTCGCGATGGATCCTGATGAAGGAGAGAGGATAGCGTTTTTGGAATGTATTGACGTTTGGAGCGTTTATCGCCCTTGGTTTCAGTGTAAGGCATTGGTGCCAGTTTGGGAGGCCTATAAATGCCATTACGCTTGCCCGCATCTGCGTCCTCTTCATCTTCCGCCGTCGCGTCCGATGCCTGGTCATTATTGACCAGATCTTGCGGGTTGGGTCGGAACACCAAGGGATCTTTTCAACGACGGTGCTGTTAGTTGTTGCCAAGGGGGAGTAAGCAGGACATACCGTTGGCGACATTGTCATTTTTGGACGCATCGTCTGCGATTCGGACGAGCTTCTCGATCTGATACTTGATCCTGCTTTCGAGGACCTTGATTTTCTCGAGCGCGACGCGGCCTTCGATCATGGAATCCACAAGGTCTCCCACATCCGCCCCACGTGCGTCGCGTCCAATGTCACTAAAGGGCAGGGACGTTGGAGTGCGATTTTCCAATGTGTCGCCAGTGGACCGTCGTGCGACGAGCAGAACGAGGGACTGAAGATAAAATAGCATGAGGTGGTGTTTGAGAGATAAGAGCGATATGCCATCTCTGGTGTCAAAGTCATCAGCCAATGACTGGAACGGCATATCACTCTTGTCTCCCAAAGATTGTATGAGTTGTCTGGTGGAGGCCATGCTTGCAGTCATTTCATTTAAAAGGGTCGCGACGTTTTGTGGATCAGCCATGGCGCCCTACAAAGATGGCGAACCAAGTCAGCACAGGGTTCACACACGTCATAGAGGAAAATAAAATTCAGTCAACGGTTTTCTAGGCCGCCGCTCTATCCAAGAGCGTAGTGCATGGCATCAAATATTTCAGAGCCCAGTGCATTTCATCTCGCAAAGACGACAAATAAGAGACCTAACTTACTTTTTTTTGGTGATGGGCCAGTGATGGTAAATTTAAAGGTTCAGAAAGCGGCAGTGGCAACTATTCGCACTGCGTATGGGTATGTGACCCAGGCATGTGCATGAACTTCGTACTTGGTGCTTGCTATAAAATTGAGACAAGTGACTCGTGACTTCCATCGGATCACGTGCCCCGTACCCCCGTAACCTTAGCGCTCTTCCCTTTCCATGAATATTTGCTGAGTGTGCCTTTTTTTTTTAAAAAAAAATAGTGAAGCACAGTGGCCGCGTAAGGTTGTCCCCGCTGGGGAAAGCTGGACCAAGTTCACATTATCCACCGAGGTACGTTCTCTTATTGTTTCTCCATCCTCAGTTCCTCACATCACCGGGCGGTCTAAGTTCAGAGCCCTCCGACAAACATCGACGATATTTTTCAAAACCAGATTCCAAGTATGATGCTGAAAAATAGGGGAAGGTGGTAAATCGTAGCATGCACTCACTTTCCGTCCTTATGAGAGCCACGAACCAATTTAACACCATTGCCGGACACACAGAGCCGGATCGTCTCCTTTTTTCCCCTTAATCTTGCTTCGTTTCTCTACTCACGCTTCTCACAGCTGTCCAAGACCGTTTCCAGGGTTCCTCATATCAAGGAAGTTAACTTTCGAGCATGGAAACGGCAAAAAGAAGTCTGGGGGCGACAACACTCCCCTTGATGAGGGTGACTTCTCCGAACCGTTTTCTCCTACGGGGTCTCACCAGAGACAAAAGGATCAGCTACCTGTTCTCCGCTCGTCGTTCTTTTTTCAGTTGCACTGAACACCACTCGCGAACCACTGCTTTCGCCAGACCTGTGGTTAGCTGTTTGACCACGAATACTCCCTCCTTCCACAGTTTAGCATACGCAATGTTGACAGCGATCTCATCCGTCCCTTCGATAGGCCCCTCGGAACTTTCGTCATGATAAGGACAACGTTACATGCTTTCGCACGGGATATCCGCTGGATTCGTTCGCGAGCGTGCAACAGCAAGACCAAGACCTGCTTGGCGAGCCTTCACGTCAACCAATTCCCCCTCGATAAGCAAACAAGGGATGGAGAAAGCCTAACATACGCGCTTTCTGACACTGAAAAGTTCCTTATGATCATCCCAATCAGTTGATTTACATTGTGATTATCCCTCACATCTGCTCCAGAGTCAGAAAGAATGTCATCACATTCGCTGTAAAGTACAGAAAGCGACGTCTGAGAGTGCGCAAACCAGAGTTACTCGACGCTTGTGAGACTACCGAAATCTGTTCCTGAGACTGCGCTGCTATTGCCATCAGACCCATCGCCCTCGTCGCCCTCTTCATCTCCGTGTTCTATCCTCGGTGAAGCCTTGTGTGTATTGAGCTGCTGCTGCGGAGGGCTTGCAATCGAATACAGACCTGGTGCTGCTCCTATTCCTTGACGTGTGGAGACCCTTTTTGAGTGTGCGAACGCAATCATGACTGGGGTGGCGAATCACCGTTGAGAGGGCCGAACGGGCGGCTTGAAGCGGGCTGTTGAGTAGGCGGCCTTGGTGTCTGCGCCGAACGTCTGGGCGTTCCGGGACGTGAAGTGGTCTGCGCCTCGCGTGCAGGCATCTGGTCGGATGACCGACGGGGTGCATCCCTGGCGCGCATCGGGTGGGGTTGTGCAACCGTCGGAGACGGTTGTCGATAGAAACGAGTCTGATCGCTTGACCTAGAACGAAAAGACGGATTTGATGAGATGTCAGCCGGAACAAAGAGCTGTTGGTCCTGGGGCTCGGTGCGTTCGTGCAATGCACCGAGTGCTTTTCCATCGGAGGACTGAGATGGGATACGGTGGAGGTAGCCGAATCTAAACGCCGAATTATTCTTGGTCGTCGCGACAGTGACGAACGGACGCATACCCAAAAACGCATCCAAGGAGGCCTTCTCCGCCCCAGTGACGGTTTGGAACAAGAACGACTTCGCGAAGGTTGCTAAAGGCATTGTGAGTCTGTGCAGCCAGTCCGTGTCCAGGAAGCATACTCGAAGTCGTACGAATAGACGTAAACTCGCAGAGGCTTGTCTACGTGCTGAAACACAGGGTCAGAGGACGGATAGGTAGATAGAGGACACCGTACCGCTTCGACCACGTCGTAAAAGTCGTTTTCGGCGCTAAGCACACCGCCGGACCAGCCGACGATCCAATCGCCATACGGAACCAAGCCAGCGCTTTCAGCTGGGCTTCCTTCCATCACTTCAAGCACGTGCCATACGTTGTCCGCGGCAGACTCGAACTCGCACATGCGCATGCTCAGTCCGAGCAGCGATGGCTGTTGCGGCACGTCCGAGTCTTGGTGTGGGAGGGCGGCCTGTTGGGCGAGAGCCCATCCGCGGGACGGGACGATGGGAACGACTTTGGGGGCGTGTGACGAGTGTAGCGACGGGTGAAAAGACAACGCACCTCGTGTTTCGCGCGTCTTGGTGCTCCATACGAGGAGGTTCAAAACCCTTCCCTCGTGTTCCTCTACGATTCGCTCCAGCTCTGTCGCGTCCAATTCCGTCCTGGCAGACAGCGCATCGATGTCTTCGCAGCCCACGATAAAGTCGAAAAAGGGTTCTATGGACGTCTTGGATGCTGGAGACGAGGGGGTGACGCGGAGGACGTGGAGGGCATGCGACGCCGGGTGGGGCTGTGAGGTGGTCGACTGGCTGGCACCCATATGAACGTTGAGAACATCCTAAAATGGAAATCCCCTGTTTTTGCACACTCACGCGTGTTTGTGCTTGTTGTCCATCTCTCCCTTTCCAAATTTTTCATCCGCAACGCAAGTCTTCTGCCCGTCCCTGTCAATAACCGGCTCATGCGGTATGCGGTGAGCACGCTCGGCACGGCGACGTCTCTCTGATTGACTCTTTCACGCAGCTAACATATGTTACTTTGTCGCCGTATCCTCCGCGCGCATCCCCCCCATGTCCATCACAGAATTTCCAGACATTCCTACTCTCGTCAGACCCCCGACGTCGCGTCACAGCCAGCTCCCAATGAGCCTTCTGCACACGCTGGTCCAATCCTGCTGGAGAGAGTGTTGTGCGTATCGCGTTACTCGGTGCCAAACGTGGCGAACCATGCTAAAATGGTGGCAAAGTCCTTGCCCGAAAAAAATAAGCATGCCCCTTTTGAAGCTTACACAAGACTACGCGCCCAAGATCCCGCTGTGTCCGCCTCTCTCCCGACCGACGTTCTCCGCCTCCTCGCAGAGGGAGCTGTCAGGCATGGATCACCGGAAATCGTGGATAGTCTTGCAGCAGACGTATTGGACGACCATCTCCTCCACGAACAGCAACGCTCCGAGGTAGCGCTAGCCCTTCTTAGCGTCCCTCGCAGATATTCCAATCTGCTAGACAAACAGAGGACATTATCCCTGCTCGCCATTGTTCGCCGTCAAGAACAACTCTTGATCTTGCCCCCAACCGCGGCATTACACGTAATGAAGACCATTGTAGATGATACGACTTCATGCACCTCGGATCAATCCTTGATCAATTTTGCTCTCGGACCCTTCCTCAAATGCCTCACTTCCCTTCAGCCGCCCACGGGTGCGAAAGCCGTAGCTTACCGACCCCCTGACTCCATCTGCGATGCATATGCGTTAATCGACAAGTTCGTGTCCCTAAAACGATACCACGAAGCTTTCCAACTTTTTCAAACTCTTTCTGATCATGGACATGTACCTGCTGAAGCGCTTCTGGTTGATATTCCATCTCCACTGGCGCACGATTTTGCAGTGATCCTGAGGTCTACGCTCGCACGAGCTTGCCTACATTGGGACTTGCATTTTCGTGGTGTTGGGTTCATTGCGTCGATCATGAAGTCGCAAGATTCGCTCAAACAAGATCTTGAACCTCTCGCGCTAGAATTACTGCATGATTCTTTGGAGAAGTGCACTCCAGCACAGTTCAAAGCATGCGGCTGGCTCATGTGCCGTCTGGTGGATCCTCACTGCAGTGTAATCATCCCGACCAAGACCGCCCACCTCTTTTATAATCGGGCATTCCGGATGGGCGACTACGAATCTGCGCGCGTATTCTACGGACACACGCAATCTCTTCGAGTCAAGAGGATGAAGGAGTACCCAGCACCCCGAGGAGCGGCCTTGACGCGGTTGATGATTTATCTCGTCGAACGAAAACATGACGTGCATCTCGCACGATGTTTGGCCAAACAAGTAGTCGAAACGTCGGAATTCATTCCCTATAATGATCGAGGCCGTTTCATTGCTTTGGCTGCCAGCCAAGGGTTTGCAACAGAGGCGCGTGCGCTTTGGGAGAGGTACTCGGTGGGCCATGGTCGCAGATTAGTGGTTGCAAATGCTGCCACGATGGTCCGTGTGGTTAGCCTGTTTGCCCAGCGCGACTCGAAGGCGCGGATGAAGATGCCTCAAGTGTCCCATGTGGACGAACAAAGCAAGACGGAATACTATCGATTTGCGCGTCAAGTTCTGGGTGCATTTCGAGAGTCGATCGCACCGCTCGAAAAGGCGAGTCACTTTGACCTGAGTGCACTTGCGCGGGGATATTTCATGCTAGGAGACATGACGGAGGGACTCTGCCCACTTCGAGTTTTGATTGGGCGGCGGGAGATACCAGATCAGTATGACATCAATATTGCGCTTTCTGCCATGGCACGTGGGTCACCCAGGGCAGCATACCGAATGGTGGAGCGAATGTTCGACCAGGGACTGCGGCCGGACAGGGTGACGTTTGGCACTGTGTTGCATGAGGCGATCGTACACGGAGACGTGGAACTGGTGACGGATATAGTTGAACGAGCGCGGAAAGCTGGCGTGTCGCTGTCGCCCAAGACGACGGCTTCGCTGATCCAAGCGAGCGTGGCTGTTGGGACGGGCATGGATGCGAAGCAGCTAGAGGCGAATGTGCGGCACGCATGGGAGGTGGTGGAAAGCACGAGCGAGGGGAGCGCGTTGTGCACGCCGAACCTGGGCCGATCCTGCGTCGACGCGTGTCTGCACCTGGAGGATCCACGGATGGCGTTCCGGTTCTGGGCGCGTCTGGTGCGGGGGAAGACGGAGTGGGCGGACGCGGAGCAGAGGCGGGAGCGGCGTGCGATTGCGACGATGGTGCGACGGCACTGCGCAGAGGGGAAGCTGCACACGGAGCAGGCACGGCCGATGCTGCGTGCACTCGGAGACCGGAGCGCGACTGTAGACAACGTGACTGGGTACAGAATTACATAATCGAAATTTTGGCACTGCGGTCCTGACGGGGGTGTACATAACTTGCCTTGAGCGGGACCCATGATGGCCAGAGACCAGGACGGCGAACGCGAAACACAGCCCTGTGATGCAGACGAACCCGTCACCGAGGGCGGGAGGCGCAAGAGAAAGTAGGTTTGTGATAAACCGAGGTTTCACCGGCTGCCGTAGTCTTTCTTCTCCCATCGCACGGATCGGTCGCTGACTTGCCCGTTGGATGCACAGACGGCAATCCCAGAGTGAGTGATCCAGCACGCCGTGCCCCGGGCCCTGTCTTGACCACCATCAGGTTGCGACGCTTGTAGGGCACGCAAGGTTCGCTGCGTCAGAGAAGACCCCAAGCGGTCGTGCAGGCACTGCATCGCACTCGCTATTCCCTGTACGTATGACTACCAGCCAAAGAAGAGAGGCCCACCCAATCTGTGTGCACCTTCCCTATCTGCATTCGCCCCTATTCACTCCTGCCTAGCTACCTCCGCCGACTCCTGGAAGCCGCCTCAGCCACCAGGACAGATCCCGATCCACCCTCCCCTGCTCAGCCCTCCCCTTCGCCCCTCCCACGGCACGTCCAATTGGCACCCGCTTCTCGCTACCCTGCCCCCGATCCCTTCCACTCCTTCGCCGCTCACTGCGATTCCGTGATCCCTCCAAAACCCAATGATACTCGACAGTATTTTTCCTCCGAGTCTTATGGCTCTTTTTCGCCCTACAGTCGGACCTCGCTGTCTGACGCCCCTCCAGCTTCTCTCCCTTCTCTCTCTGACCACTATCGTCCACATCGGCTGCAAGACATCGCCCCTGTCGATACCATAGCCCTCGTCATAGCCCTTTTCTTTGATTTCGTATTCCCGCTTACTCCCTGTGTCCACAAGTCGTCCTTCATGGCCGATCTCCATTCCCACAGGGAGGAGCAGGACCCGCTCTTCTTCGCTCTGGTCATGTCCACCGTCGCTGCTACGCTTGTACAGGTCCCGAGTTCATACCTTCCTATGGAGCGTGCGGTCGTACGCAAGCTCGCTCAGACATGTTACGAAGTCAGTCGTCACATTACCATCGTCTCCTATGATCCACCGACGTCGATGCACGTCGTCATTCGCTATTTGTGAGTTCAACTCCTTCTTCGGACACTACGTCTCATTTTTCAGTGATTCTATATACCACTTTTGCGAGGCACACGAAACGACACAATACACGGCTTTTGGCGATGCTGTCCATATCGCTATCGTGCTTCGCATGCACGAAGAAGCATCTTACCAAAGTTTGGATCCTATCGAATGCGAGGTTCGTCGCAGGGCCTTCTGGCTCCTCTTTGGTGGTATATATCTGTCTCGTTCCTTTCGATTAGCCGTTGAATACGCGTCCTCAGCCGACAAATCAATGTCAATCCTATTGGGGCGGCCGATATGTCTTCGTGACGAGGACTGTACAGTCCATTTCCCCAAGGAACTCGACGATGAATAGTACGCATCTCTATCTTCGCATCAATCAATTTTTCATGCTATTCGTCCAGTATCACTCCTACTGCATACTTGCCCCAACCACGTGGAAAAACGGCCATCGTATCTGGTCTGAATTATATATCTAGGATATTCGCTCTCTTGGGAGAAATATTGATCCGCATCAGAGTAGACAAGCGATCCCCTCCCAAGGGGCACTTTGCCACGGCACGTCTTGAAGAGGTTCAGTCGTTACATCTACGTATCCTAGGAGTTCTTGTGCATGCACCAGAACCGTTGCGTCTGAAACAGACTAACCAATACGATCACCTTCCAAATGAAGGCGTCGATGCTGAATTTCGGGATGCGACATTTGCGGAAGTGAAAGATTTTTTCGATAACCCCAAGGCGTCTCGCGCAAATGCGTTGAACCCGTTTTTGGTCATGCAAGCGAATCTGTATGTAACTCAGGTGAGCCCTCCTGTCTACCTTTTCGTTCCGTGGTTTGTGACAAGTACTCCAGCAACTTGTCCGATTTATCATTGAACAATACCGTGACGAACTTGTGGTCGTTTTGCACGGTCGTATTGATGAACAACGGGTTGCGGAGGACCGGGAGGCTGTTGCTAGTGATCTCCTCAACGTTCTTCACAGGTGATTCCTATTATAAGCTGATACCGTTCAAAGTTGAAAATCTCGGCAGTATACCTATCCAGTCGATAGCTACCAATGGTCCCTCACTGGTGTGGTCACATGGCTTCCTGTTTTCTGGAAACTGACGCACCGCAGGTACACAAAGTACGATTTGTCGCCTCTTCGCTGCTGGAAACGGTCTGCAAAGCAGAGACAGCCCCTGCATCTGCCGCACGGGCACACGCATTTCTTTGTGGGTGATTCTCGCTGACGCTGCACAGACTCACCAAAGCTTGAGAATCCAGGGGATTTCCTCTCGATTCTCTCAGAGATTGAACGAAATTATCTGTGAGTTTCTTTTTTAAAAGGTGTTGATATGAGCATCATTATTACCAGCCTGGACGACATCCAAGACGACACGCCGAGTGCCGGAGGAAGCTTGGGATGAGTTGTTATGCATCTCGCTGCACCGCTAGCGTGGTGGCAGCAGTACGAACCTTACTCTCCTTGTATTTCTATCAAGCAAAACTGGTCCCACTGGGAGACGAAAGGCACCACTCTGTATTGAAAACTGGCTGTTTGATGTTGGAAGTAAACGTTACTAAACTGGCAATACGTACAAAGTTTGGTTCAGTTTGACCATGTGTCATGACGATGGATGATCGAGCACACGAAGGTTTCAAATAAACCAAGTTCTACCAACGAGCGCGAAAGACAGCTCTGCCTCGGCACCTAATATGTCCCCAGAATGTGAAGGCAGCACCAAATCGAATCCCGTCGAAATCACGGAGGGTAAGTTCATCAAAATAGTCCTCAAAGTTGTCCTTTCCGAGGATCAGACATGTCTAAGCCCATTTCTCGTAGATGAAGCTGCTGTCTACGATCGTCAAATACGACTATGGGGTCTCGAGGCCCAGCAACGGTAAAGTTTATGTGTTCGACGTCCAACCACGAGACTGACCGCTCGTGACGCAGAATGCGAAACGCGACTATTCTGATGGTTCGTCTACGGGGTACTGCAACCGAGGTCATCAAAAACATCGTTCTCGCAGGAATCGGAAAGCTCATTATTGTTGACGCGGACAATGTCAGCGAGGAGGATCTTGGCACGGGGTTTTTTTTCCGGGATGATGATGTGGGGAAAAAGGTACCCTGGTCAAGAGTACGCTCTTTCCCGAGTGGCGTTGACTAACGATCTCTTTTGCTTGGTAGAAGGTGGATGCCGCTAAACCTAGGATAGAAGGTCTCAACCCTCTAATCACTGTCGAGGGATTGAGTCACGACGTATTACGAGAGCAGGAGTCCGACGGACTCCTGCT
>JBBPKM010000426.1:0-14939 GCA_038089255.1 Austroboletus rostrupii
GTTGTGATCCTGATCCAGGGATAGGAGGAGGTTGGAGGCTCACAAGGAGCAACTGATAGGGGACATCTAGGAACGACCTAGGAATGTCTCAGGAGAGCCCAGGAGAGGCCTGGAGGATGCCAGGAGCATACAGGGGTGGAGGGATCTCTGGTAGGATGAGCAGGAGTTGGCTGATCTAGGAAAAAGTGTAGTGGGGCTACCAAGGTAGGGACAAGTTGTAACATAGATCATTGGTGCTGAGATATTCAGTGACCATATAGAGCAGCTTGACAGGAAGGATGGAAAGAGAAGCAATCTAAGAGAACTCAGAATAATAAGACCAAGGGTAACACAAGCAACTCACCTTCACAATCTTGTGAAGTAATTCATCTGCCCTGTTCTATTTGAGGGAAAATAGTAAGTTAGTGAGGGGTGCCACAGAGGGGAAAATGGTGTCAGTGAGTGGAAACAACATGATGAGAGAGGTCGCTAAGGGGAGTTGGATGTCAGTTTGTTCAAGGTGAGGATGCTTGCAGGGCAGATCTCCAGTGATATTTTCTAGTCTATTCCATTTATGTGGAAATGACAGATTTGGTGAGCAGAAATGATCCATTGCTGACAGGAGTTACTGAGGGGAGTTGGACATTGGTTTTTTCAAGGCGAGGATGCTTGCAGGGTAGATCTCTGGGGGTATCATCTACTCTATTCTGTTTAAGTGGAGATGACAGACTGCTGAGGGGAGTCACAGTAGGAGAGGCATTAGTTGGACCTTCATTCTTCCTTTTGTTATTTTGTTTCTAGAAATCAGAAGATTAATCTGAGAGGGTCTCTATGTAATGAACTCACTAAAGGATACATATTGGGACATTTGTCCTTCCTTTCATTCTTTTATTTCTGGAGAAACAAAGATCAGCTTGAATGATTTACTTCATGCCATGGACACTCACCAGTTGGAGACCCAGAGATGAATATACATAACTGCCAGATTGGCTCATTGAAAAATAATGTTATGAGAGCATGGGTAATGAAATAAAATGGAGATGGCAATTGTTACACTTCATCCTGGGTAGGGTGGAGTGCAGCCCTATAGAGACTTGACCTCCAGGGCAATTCAAGTAAAGACTGGATATCCTATCAGCATACATACATGAATGGGATCTAAGGATGAAGGAATGGAGTTCAATGAAGAACTCATCAAGTATGCATGCCATACGACTATGCCAGGAGAATGAGGTTACAAGAGATGTTGAAGACATCCTTAGGGAGCAAGATATCAGAGGCTGAAGGTCAGATCTCGATTAATGGATCAAGAGGAATTGGATGAGGATCCATTAAAGCAGAAGTAGAGAGAATCAAGCTAGAGTACATGGTTGAGTGTCTAGTGTTTATATACTAGAAGGAGGTCCAAAAAAGATCTAGGGTCTAGGGGAATGCATGGATTGAGTCAAAGGAAGCCAGATAAGAAAGAAAACTAGAGATAGGAGATGGAAGTGATAATCAAGATAAAGGCTGAGAAAGGGAACTCAGCTATGAATACACCCATAAAGAGGATGACAGAAAAACTGGGAATTGAAGGGGAATGCCTGTGGTATAAGGATCAAAAAAGAGACAAAGATATCAAGGAAACAGATAGGAGGAGATGAGGAGCATCAAGGAGATGCGATGAATATAGAGGAGACTTTCTGTTGGAGCAAGCGCAGATATCCAAGGGGACATCTGATAAGGATCAGATATGACTGAGATAAGATCTGTTGGAGATTTAGGAGGCCAGAAGGCAGAACAGAAGTTCCTGTGAGAGAATGGACACAGGAAGTGCATGGAACACCATCAGGGGATGCCTAGGAGCAAGAGCAAGCATTGGCGGATAAGGCAGATGCACATCAAGAAGGTTCCTGATTATATGGAAGATAATCAAGAAGCAGAAGGAGGTTCTGATGATCAATCAGTGATATCTTGGCAGAGTACTGTGACTGTTGATGAGGCAGTGACAGGAGTAAGTCAGAAATGTTCGGAGAGGTCTAGAGATCAAGTGGGGACTGCACTGAGAGTGCCAGAGAGCATCCAGGGGACTAGAAGGAGTTCTAGAAGGAGGAAGAGATCTGGGTACAGGGGAAGCGGAGACACATCAGGGAGAGTTCTGATCAGTCGGAGCAATGTCTAGGAGAGTTCTGGAAGCGGTCTAGGTTTGATGGATCAAGAGAAACACATGGTAGGAAGCCATATGTGACAGGTACAGGGAGGAGACATATTTGGAAGATGCCAGATATGGATCAAGGAGCTTTGAGGCGGCAAGGGGAACCAGAGAGGACTGAGGAGCACCCAGGAGAATGCCTGGAGCGCCTAAGGACAGTTGTTCTTGGTGCTTTTGAGGAGATCAAGAGGTTCTGGTAAGATCCAGGATCAGGAGATCATCTGGAAGTTCTGGTAAAGTCAAAGAAAGCGTGATCTCAATGAAGAGGACACATCAGGGAATTCCCAAGGACACACAAAGGTGTTAGGGACTTGTCTGAATGCTGGAAGGAGAGCCAGAGAGTCTGGTGAATATCTGATGGAGATTAGATATGATCTAGGAGGCTTGATCCTTTGTTAAGGGATAAGCGGTCTGGTGAGTGGCTAGATAGCCCAGTTGACTGTGGGTGGATCAGGTAGATGTCCAGTATGCACAGTAGATCAGTTGGGGACTTTCAGGAGTAGCCAGAAGTCAGATACAGGTTCAGGAGGAGGCATAGATCTAATTGTGAGCCAGATCAGGGAGAAGCAGTCAAGGAGGAGCATCAGAGGAGGCTTATTTGACTGGATACAAGAGAGATTTTTAGGAGTGAGTTCCTGGAGAGATCTAGAGATCAGGGAGCGCTTCTAGGAGGCCAAATGGATGACTAGATGAGGAGACCATGTGGACTTAGTAAAAAGGACATGATCCAGGAAGATCAAGGATGGCCAGGTAAGAGATCCAGAAGCTCAGGGGACTGGGAGAGCATTCAGAGGATGCTGAATACGAACCATGAGAGGTTAATCAGATTGTGATCCTGATCCAAGGATAGGAGGAGGCTGGATAGCTCACAAGGAGCAACTGGTGAGGGACATCTAGGGACAACCTAGGAATGGCTTTGGAGAGCCCAGGAGAGGCCTGGAGGATGCCAGGAACATACAGGGGTGGAGGGATTTCTGGTAGGAAGAGCAGGAGTTGGCTGATCTAGGAAAAAGTGTAGCAGGGCTAACAAGGTAGGGACAAGTTATAACAGATACTGTGTTTGCATTTCAGTGCAATGAGTGAGCAGCTGTGCATAAGTACTGTTGAAAACAATTACTAGCAGGAATAGCAGGAGATGACAGCTGATGCACCACTATCACCTTGATGACATGATGCTTGCTTGTTTTCACCCATCTTGCTGTGTGGCATATCCATCTTTATCGCACAATAAGATTCTTTTTTCTTTGATTACATTGTTTATTGTACTATGCAACTACTGCAAAAGAATAGTGGAGCAAGGTGGGAGGGGAAACTTTGCACATAAGGTGAACTTAAAGGAAAGTGAAAGAGTTGTATGTGAGAACTATTGGGCACTAAATAGTGAATAGTGCAAGTGAACACATGATTTCCCTAGGTCTAGCTAAGAATGTTGGAATTTCCCAGTGGAGCACCATTCACTATTTGAGTGCCCAGTCAGAGTGTTATTTCTTTTTTTTCCTTTACCACTCAACTTTGTTGGCAAGGATATGTTGTAGCATAGTACTGTATTAGGAGTAAAAACAACAGGAAACATCAAGTGATGAGTACATCATTGTAGCATCTGGATGCAATTTAATTGTATCATTTAGTGACCTTGATTAGAGAAATGTGTCAATATGTGCTAGCTGCATCATCATAGCACAAGTTCACCAGCCATGTCAATACATCACCTCATAGCTTTACTCAGACTTTGTTACAATTTCCTTTACGCTGCCCAGAGACTATCAATTTCTTTCACGATGACTATATTCGGACTACTTCGGCATCGTTTCTGCCGTCGCAGAATTCCTTCCCCTCGCGTTATTTGTATTACTAGAGTGACTGCGCATTACGCATTCTTAGCCCAGTCATCGTCCTTATTCCCTTTCTTGTATCTGGTCCGTGTACGACGACGATACCTATTTACGTTGCACGTAGTACACCTTGTACTCTAGTTTAGTTCTCCTTGGTTAATACCAAGCGCCTGCTTTGCTCCACAACGTTCTCTTCCGTTGTGAACCTCGGGCACCTAGTCATCGTCCTACTATTGAGTGGACGCTTACTCTTGATCGTTGTTGACGTCCTTATTACCAAGGCCGTACATCAAAGTCCCTTCCACAGGGGCTAATTACCCAGCCACCCTCGCAGAGCTCGGTTCATCCAAGGCTACGCTTGTGCCTTTGTGGAGCAAGCGTAACAGACTTAGACTGAACAATAGGTAGTTATTTTGATGCCATGAATTGTGGCCCATCATCAATAATCATGTATTATTATTCATATAATTCTCAGTACATTGCCACATGACTTTACTAGGTTTAGGCTTAACAATAGATAAAGGGTATTGTTGGTATAATACCCGGTATGTTGCCTCATAACTTTACTTGGATTTACTTAAATTTAGACTCTAACAATAGACAAATGTACTTATCTATTGTCAAGATCTACATAATACTTACATTTTCCACTTTTTATACTAGCCTTTCATATCCCTTCATCATGCCCCCTCAGCTTGTTGCAATATATTGCATTCAGGATACAATGTTGCATGAAGATCCCTTGGATTTTACATCAGAGCAGCCCTCACTCAGCAATATGGTGCAAACTTTAGCATCACTCACTGTGTGGGCCATATATAGCATTCAATTTTTCTTTCTGAACTCAATGAACAACAGGTTCACAGGCTGGATGAGGTGTCCTAGGGTTAAGTAACAGATTGAACCATTTCCCTCTACTTAGCACCCATCAAGCAAGCCTTGAGGCTCATTGGAAAGCAAGAATTGAAAATCCCACTACACCTTTGCCTTACTCCCCCTACATTTCCTTTACTTCATGCCAGTACATGGGACTGTCCCCTGAACCTCAAAACTCTCTGGCACCACATCCTGAAGTATGTACTGTTTCCAGGACCATATCGGTAAAATAAAACTGACTTTGTGTACAGAACTGGCCCTTGCAAGGAGAAAATAAGAGTTCTATGCCTTAGATACCACCTCCCAAAGTATGCACCATTTCCAGCACAATCTCAGTAAAAAAGAACTAACTTGGTGCATACAAAACAGAGAAAGTGATAACAATGGCTCACTGCATACAACTGCTGTAGTATCTTGCCCTTCATTCCAAAGTGGTTCAGGATTGGCAATAGGTCATGATGGGCAGATGGGAATGATGCCAATCGCACAATCACTTGCTGATGCAATGGCTAACAACAATACTTTACTATAAAGTCAATCCAATACTTCTGCAGCTACATCTCATGCTCCATTTGCTTTAGTCTCTCACACCCATGATATTGTGAATGCCCAAACAGAACTCTTGGCTTTGACTAACTTACACATGTCTCCCCTTCCCCCAGTATCAAACAATCCCTATACTACAGATGTCCCATCTATACTGGCTCCCAATATTTCCAATACCTTGGATTCTCTGCATTCAACTACCCCATCCACATCACTCTTTCATCTGGCTCCCAATACCCCCTATATAATTACTCAAACAGTTCTTCCAAGCACTATTTATACACCATGCACTTTCTCAGGTTCAATCAACAAGCATTTGTCTCTCCCCTCCCCAGTTCCCAACAACACCAACATTATCCCCAGTCCAACAGCATGCATCCAGCACATGGATGTAGATCACCTGCCTTTTTCTCTGACCACCACAAGTGACTCCATAGTTCCAGTCACTTCAAATTTGCTTATCAGGGCAAGTGGGCCCATGAAAGTGGATCATTGTCAGCCTATTTTCATTCCTTCTCCAATGTCTAATCCCAGAACTGCACCTCCTAATCTCTTCTCAATCAAAACTTCTATAAACATCAAGCATTGTCCACCCATTTCCAATCTCTATACTCTTTCCAATTAAACACCTATGCTCTACCTAGCAAATCCATCCTTTTTCAATACTCCTTTATCATTGTCCTCAGTGAGATCTGTTCCCCCCTAAGTGCCAATCCATCCCTGATTAGACCTCCTCTGGGCATGAAGAGTGTAATTGATAATATCATTTTGCAGCATCTCAATGTGCACATTATTGAACCTACTATCCAGGGTATACTTAATGGTTGTATTAATAAGTTAACAGACTTTATCAACTTTCAGATTGAAGCTTTTACTTCTCAGTGTCAAACTCGTTCTTCCAAAAGGCATAGCAACACATCTGATGGTAATGAAGGAGATGAAGGAGATGAAAGAGATGATGAAGAAAATGAGAGTCCAACGATGATTCATCCACATAGAAGAAAACCTGGGCCACATGTCCATCAGAACTATTTGCATGTACATAGCTTATTGTTGTTTTTCTTTTTTCTCACCACTTTTTTAGAATGCCTTTTGGAAATATTTGGAAAGCAAAGGCATCATGGTTCAATGCTCTAATCTATAACAGCCTCTACAGCTTCCTATTTCTATATCCATGGCTGTGGTCTGATCATTCAATTAGAACAGTTTTTTTATCCTGGACATTAACAGACCTCTGGTAAACTGGACTAGTTCACCATTGAAGACCTCACCCTGGAACAACGAAGCCATTTGGTTACTGGCTTTCAATTTCCAAGATGTGCTCAAAGTAGGAATTTACCCCACTATCACTTTTGACTGGAATAGAATGAGTCTTCTGGTACTGAAGAACATTTGCTTCCAGAAGCTTGGATGTACTTACAAAGCCTGCCATGAACAGTTGGTAATTGCCTCCCAGCCAAGTGAAAAACATGCTCAAGCAATGACATGGCTCACTACAGTACAGACAAAGTGACTTAAGAATGACTGGATAATTGCTCAAAAGCATGAAGTGTGCCCCTTGTGTTTAATTCCTTGTATTCCTATTGTAACTTGTGTGCTATCCAGATGTTGGTTAGGCAACTAAGAATTATCAAGGATAATCAATGCAGAGATGGTGAAACCTGGGACAAGATTGCTGAAATTGTTGATGTACTCAACATAGAAGGTATGAGCAGTGATGAAACCAATACTGTTGGAGGGGTTTATCTGAAGGTAGTAAGATGCATAGAAATTCTTTGGATTAACCCTGGTATCTCCAAGTTATTCTGAGCAGTTGAGTCATATGAGCCTGCTCTGTGGGAGGCAAGTCTGGTGTCACAAGTTGGAAATGCATCTTTACATTATTTTTTCGAGCCATGCAGAAAAAGCACAAATTCTAATGCAATCACCAGTCTTCCTTGCAATTGGTACAATGATAAGTGGTTCAAAATGCTGACTTCTGGGGCTCGTGCATTGCTTGATGTGCAGAATGATGTTTTTTTACTTATATTAGTAAGACTTCACTTGGTTAGATACACTTCAACTCATTGCTCTTTTCAGGAACCTTATAACTCCCTTTACTGCAAGTAGTGTGGTACTTATAGTTAAGTGACTCACTGAGGGGGGCACTCAGCAGGTCGCTGAGTGGGCCATAAGTATGTTTCATTGACATAGTTTACCCCAGTATTGAAATAAGTTATATTTACAGATTGTTAAATATTTTCTGAAATAGTTGTAAAAATGAGCTGCTTATATTTTTATTCTTGGTAGTCAGCACAAATTATGACAGAATCCACCTACATGTTACCTTTTTTAAGTAAAAATATGTGGCAAATATGTTTAAATGTTTCATTATGACAATTTTAAAGTATATTGAGGATGATGTTAGATATGGGATCATTACATTGCTATGTCAACAAAGTTTAGATTGTGCATTTAGAAATATCCACCCTATGTATTTGGCTATTAAAAGCATACATATTTGATAAATTCTTGAAATATGATTTAAAGTTTGCATGCCCATCTTGGGATGTTTACTAGGCACAATCTGTTTTTAAATAATTATCAGGTCAGTTGGTCAGACTAGTTTGACCATGTTTGAGGTGTTATGATTTTTCAGGTTTCAAAGGCAAATGCCATGAGGTTATTCAAGGATTTTATTGTACTACATGTCAGTTCATGAGAAATATGTAGCAGATGTTTTTTTTTGTAAATATATATCAGACAATTAAAATATACTTTTTTCTTGGCTTCCAGCAGATGTCCTGGAAGCAATGGAGAAGTTTGTGCACTGGATGTTGTGATCATGGCATGTTGCTGATGGTACTGGGACATATCACCATTATGCTAGAATTGATAGATATACAAATCTCGCAAAGCCTGTAGCCATACCTGAAACAGACTATATAGTCTATATTGTCACAGAGATGCATGTTTGATAAATCTCTCAAGGCCTATTTCTAAACTTGAAATGGACCATGTGGCCCACATTGTCATGGAGGTGTATGTATGATAAATCTCACAAAGCTGTTAAGTACACATGAAGCAAACTATGTAGCCTATATTGTTATGGAAATCTATATTTGCTAAACCTCACAACACTGTTAGCCATACATGAAATGGACCATGCAGCCTATGTTCGGCTCAGATATCCAGACTGACATTCATAAATGATTAACAACTCTGTATAATACATAAAAATAATAGGATTAAAAATAATAATGCTAATTGCAATAACTCATAGATGATTATCATGTTGGGAATAAGGGGAAGTAGACAATTAACTCAGAGCACACAAGCATCAAAGGAGCAGAGACCATGACCTTGAAGAATTTCCAAACATTTGAAACAAGCTGATAACATCATGATAGTGGGAGAATAACTACCATATCAGCTGATTCTGGATGTTGTTCTGCCATGGTGGATTACTGGTTGCCTTCAACAAGGGATTCATTCTTCAGCCAGGAAGGTCTGCCATATCATTATGGAAGACCTGCATCATGATAGTGTAAAACATGAGTGAGCATGCCACTCAGGGAGAATGAGAGTTCACAAGCAATTATTTACCTTGTAGCCTGTGTCTAGTATTCTTCTCTAGATGCAGTTTCTTCTTGAGCAGTTTTATGCATAACATTCAGCATGTAATCAACATAATTCCAAAATTTCCTTGCACAAAATACAACAGGCCTTTTATTGAGACCAAATCCCAAATCAGCCTCATTAAGCTCATTGACTGTCATGTTATCATCTTCAGCATCAGGTAAGTTACTATCATTGTCAAAAACACTAAAATTGGACCAGATGGAATCATCTGCCTGCTTGCCAGATGTGTTATTTTCCCTGGACTACTCATCCTCTGAGTCATTGTCATATTTAAAAAAATCTTCTTCTCCTTAAGAGTCAACCTTCACTGAAGTGGGATGACTATTGTTATGATTCTTCCTTAGTTCCTATTTCTTTTCACAATAGTCACTTGTATACTCTTGTGACTATTGTACTGGTACTCCAGCTCCTTTACAATTACTCATTTCCTCTGACTCATTATTTCTCGCTGACTGATACATCAGTCAGCATTACTCATATATGCTTACTCTTCACTTCTCCTTTTGTACTATATGAGCCTGCCCTCAACTTCTTTTCTACGTATATAAACCCCTCAACAGGTTCCCTGTACTTTAGCTTAGTTCTCCCTTGTATTCTCCTGAATACATTCTCTCTTTGTGCTAGCTTCCAGATGCTCTCTTTCATCTGGTCTCCTAGTCAACCAGTCTTTGTTCTACTGTTGAGTGGATGCTACCTTGAATTACCTCGAACCCTTAACCCTAGGGTATCTTGACACTCAGTTCTTGCCTCACAAGGGCTACACTTCTATCTACCTGGTCGAAGCATAACAAAAGAACTAAGCTTCATTGAATGCAACTAGCATTGCTCTAGATTGCCCAACATTCACCCAAACCAATACTCTGGCTGGAAACATCACCAAGATTCCCCAGCACCCTCAACTGCTTCCAACTCCTTGGATAAAATACCAACAGATCCTGATGAGCCCCTCATTCAGAAAAACCCAGACACACAAGAACTAACAGCACAACTCGAATGATCCTTGGTAATCCCTCAGGTCCCTACTCCACCAAGCCCAACTCTGCAACCCCAGACTGGAAGAATCTTCTTTCCTCCACCACTAGCACCTCCTGCCCCAACCATGTCAAATGCCACCACCCCAAAACCAACAGAACTCCACCTTGGTACCCCTGATGATTTTGATGGCTCCTACTCAAGAGCTCTCCTATGGCTCCATTCTATTCAACTCTACCTCGCCATCAATGACAAATTATATGATACACCTAATAAACAAATTGCATATGCCCTCTCATTCATGAAGAAAGGCACCATCCTTACTTGGGCAGATACCTTCCATGAGGCCAAATTAACCAGTGGAATGTTCACTCTTGGAACCTGGGCAGACTTCAAAAAAGACTTTAAAATGGCATTTGAAAACATGGACATCAAAGGTAAGTTCCTATCCTGGCTCACAAAAGAACGGATCTATGAAAATTGCTCAGGTGGATACAATCCTGCCCTTCAGAAATACATTGCTACCTTCCAGAATAAGGTTGCCATCACCAGAATCAGTGATGATCAAGTCTTGATCAATTGCTTTGCCTCCAGCATCCCCATCTCCCTCATGCACCGCATTCACACCATGGAGAAAGTTCCAGACAAAATTACAAACTGGTACTCCAAAGCTGCTCACTTTACTAGTGTCAAAGAAAAAGCTATCAAAATTGCTGCTCACCATAAACATGGCAACACCACCTACTCATCCGCTTTCACACCTCAATCACAACCAACTCGCGACCCAAACACCATGGATGTAGATGTCATCTGTCTCAAGAAACTTACCCCAGAAGAACAAGAATGCTGTATTAAAGAAGGACTTTGTTTGGCTTGCCAAAGAAAAGGACATATGGCTCACCAATGCCCCAACAAGTTCAATCATCCCCAAATACCACCTAAAGATGTAAAAAGAGTAGCAGAACCAACAGCTTCTATTCAAGAACTTCAGGACGATGAAACAGTTGGAAGGATCTGTCTGGATTTTTAAATGGAGAAATGCCTGCAACACATGTTTCCTCCCCCCCTAAATTTTCTTGTAACTCTGTACCATTAGCCATGAAATCAATGTGCATGCCCATTTAGCTATTGGTACTGACTGACATGATAAAAGCTGTTGCAACCTCTGCACTTGTTGACTCTGGAGCACAAATATCCTGCATAGATTGGGCCTTCACCCAAAAACGCAAACTTCCTCAAATGTGACTTCCCCAACCAGTAACCATAAGGAACATTGATACCTTCACAAACAGAAATGGACTTATAAAGTTCAAAACCACCCTCCTTGTCAATGTCAATGGATATGTCCAAAAAGTAGAATTTTATCTCATGAATTGTGGAAAAGAGACAGCTATTCTCGGATTCCCATGGCTTACTGCCGTAAATCCCATCATCAACTGGGAAAAGAAAACTTTGGATGTTCCAGCTATGTCAAATCAGTCTGCCAACCTAATTGCAGCTCACGAACAAGAAAAACAGTGACAATAAGGCCTCTATAATCTACAAAAACCCAATTATTCCACTCTCCTGCTGTAACATCTCCATGTTGATGCCCTCATTGATGAACACCTCTTTGGTTACCTCAGAAGAACTGAAGACAATGTACCTTGTGCCAACATAGCCCTAGCTCAGAATATGGCACACTTTAAACCTCTCCAAACCCTCTCAAGAACAGTGTTAGCCAATGGAAGATTCATCCCTAACCTAGCTATTACCTGCATAGCATTGACTACCTCAACTGACTTGGCAATCCATGCAAAGAAACAAAAAATCGTCTTGCCAAAACAATACAGGAACTTCACTGACATTTTCTCAGATGAAAACACTCCACTCCCTTTCTCTTGAGACTGTGATCATGAAATTAACCTGACGGAGTTCTTCGTGCCAAAGATCAGAAAACTATATCCCTTTACAGCTGATGAACAGAAGCACAGGATGAATTCCTTGATGAAAACCTCAAAGCTGGAAAGATTCATCCTTCCACCTCTCTTCAAGCAGCACCATTCTTTTTTGTAAAAAAGAAAGATGGAAAACTTCAACTGGTACAGGACTATTGATACCTTAACAAACACACTATCTGTGATGCCTACCCACTTCCTCTAATTTCTGACCTCCTTGATAAACTAAAAGATGCCAAGATCTTCACAAAGTTCAATGTTCAATGGAGCTACAACAATATCTGCATCAAAGAAGGACATCAGTGGAAGGCTGCCTTTATTATACACCATGGACTTTTTGAACCAGTAGTCATGCCTTTTGGTCCAAAGAATGCACCAGCCACCTTTCACCATTTTATGAACAAAGAATTTCAGGATCTCATCGCTGAAGAGTGCATCGTTATCTATATGGATGACATCCTCATATTCTCTCCAGGCCAACACTCCCACAATGAAACCACTCGATGCATTCTTCAACAAATGAGAGAACTCAACCTTTATCTTCGAGTTCAGAAATGCCTGTTCAATTTGGAACAAGTTAAATATTTAGGCATGATTGCTAAACCTGGCTCCCTAGCTATGGACCCTGTTAAACTCAAAGGAATCGGGTCATGGCCCACTCCCACTAAATTGAAGGAAATATGCTCCTTCCTTGGTTTTGCTAATTTCTATTGGTGTTTCATCAATGGATATTCTGATGTTGCACAACACCTTCTTGACTTTACAAAGAAAGACCACCCCTGGGCTTAGACAGAAGATTGCAACTGTGCCTTTCTCCATCTTAAAAACATTTTTCTGTCACAATCCATTCTTCACCATTGCCATGACCCCTCCAAGTATGCTACTGGGGGTATATTACACCAATGAGAATGGTGACTGGCATCCTTACTCCTATCTCTCCTAGACCTTCTCTGCAATGGAATAAAACTATGATATTTACGATCATGAACTCCTCACCATCATCCGCACCCTTCAAGCCTGGTAACATTATCTCCTTGGCTCTGCTTTTCCTGTCCAGGTCTTCACAGACCACAAAAACCTCACCTACTTTAAACAGCCCTAGAAACTTAATCATCAACAAGTACACTGGCTCCTTGACATCGTGGATCATGATCTCAAGATGATCCATGTACCCAGCACACTTCTTGCTGGTCCTGATGCCCTTTCCTGCAGACCCGATTGCTATCTAGACAATTCCTCTGATAATGATGCAGTCACTTTTCTTCCCCCCTCACTCTTTGTAAATCTTATCAATTCAGCCCTTCACAACAAAATCTCCTTGGCAACTTCCTCTGATCCCCTCATCCTTCAATTCCTCCAGACTATTAATGAAGATCTTCCTGCCACCCTCTGAGCCCATCTCTCTGGTTGGAAATATCATGATGGCATCCTCTTTTACCACAATCGCATCTATGTTCCTACTGATCCTACTCTCTGCTGTTCTATTGTGGCTTGCTGCCATGACCATGTTACTGTGGGTCACCCAAGCTACTTGAAAACTTGCCAACTTGTTGCCACCAAGTTCTGGTGGCCTGGTCTTGCTTCCTTTGTCCATTCCTACATTTTGGGTGGCAGCATGATCAAGATGAGGATTTATGCCATTCTCCAAAGGTGACAAGGTTTGGCTAGAAGCCAGGAATCTGAAATGCCTTATTTCCAACCCAAAGTTCGCCCCATAGTGAGAAGGACCCTTTATCATTGTACAGGTCCTATCACCTATCTCTTATCACCTCCAACTTCCTGCCGCATGGAAAATACATGATGTCTTTCATGCTTCTCTTCTCACAAGATACACCAAGAATGCCATCTATGGCAAGAACTTCCTTGTGCCACCTCCAGATCTTATTGCAGGTGAAGAAGAATATGAAATTGAAAAGATCATACGACATTGCAAAGCTCCACATGGCCATTCCTATCTGATCCAATGGAAGGGATATTCAGCCAAAGAAGACTTATGGGTTTCAGAATAGGATCTTAAAAATGTGAAGTTCACTCTCCAAGCATACAAAAGACTTCATCCTTCTGTGTTTTTCCCTCAACACACCTGACTTTGCATTTGCATACACCCAACAATGATGTCCCCCAACACCAACACTATCTCCATCTCTTCTGTTTCCTCATTGCTGACTTTTACTGCAAACTCTCCATCACCTACTCGCCCCATTACTCCTCTCGTCACTCTTGCCACTATTGAAGCCACCACCACTACCTTGAATCCTCCAACCACCATCCTTGCCATAGATACCCCTTGTCTCAACCATTGCTTCAAAGAACAGATCATCAATTCTATCTGCTTGGTTGTGTATGAGCAAATCCTTGCTGACTCTTGCTTTGCCATGGCCATCAATGCCCACCTTGACCCTGATTCTGCAGCACATGCCTTATATTGCTCATATCTTCAATATGGGTTGCTAGCAACCATGGGCAATATCCTCTTATAGGACGCCAGGACTGCTCTCTATGGGCAAAGACTTATCCACATCCATGATAATCTCTAATGGGACCTCATCACCACTATGCATGAACTGGACATGACCAAATTCCTTCTTGATATAGATCGCTATTGCAAAGACCTGGCAACAAAGATGCCACTAGCTGAACTACTAACCACTCCTCCCCCATCTACTCCCTTGGCTTCATCACCCACATTAAATTCATTAGAAGAACGACTTATACAATGGACAGAAGCTTGGTGGTTGGAAAACAACAGGTTTGACCCACTTCCTGCTAATCACCCACAATACCATAAGACATGTTTCCAATACCACTGGCTCAATCACATTTAGGTGGATTGCCACTTCTTCCAATGCACCCAATGTCTCAAATGGGCACCTGGCCACCAAGCAAACTGCTGTCCTCTCTGATAACCTACTCCAAAACCCTCTCCGCCTTCGTCATCTTCTTCATCTCACCACTCCTCAGTCTTGTCCTCCTTTCATCGTGCTA
>JBBPKM010000427.1:0-14931 GCA_038089255.1 Austroboletus rostrupii
TGACTGGTCATCTGTAGAAAGTACCATGGGCAGCGACAGCCTCTCCCGTCTTCTCGTACCATTGGAGGAGATTGACAGATTGAGCGAAAGTTCGCTTGCGATGCACCTTTACTGGAGCTTCCAGAGCGTGCTTGCTTGCCAGGAGTCGATGTGGGAGGAACTTGTAGACAGGATGAGAAACCGACCCAACGAACTTAGAGAAATGGGATGGGAGAGCGAAGAACTGAAAGAACTAGAAAGTCGGGCGAGATTCGAGGTGTTGCTCGAGCGATACAAGCGGTGAGTCTGGCATTTGCAAGCATCGTACTTGTGGAGGATGACCGCGAAACATAGGGACATGCAGGCACGGGTGTCCCTGTGGTGCACGTTGGCGGAGATGGGATGGTCAGTGCCTCCACGCGAACCGCTGTCAAAAGCTGAACTCGTGGAGGAGGAGCGACTGCATCACGCGATGCTGGATGCGAGACAGTTTGCAACCGATGATGACCTGCAGGCGTGCTCCCGCAACTTTCGTCCATTTGTAGGCTGCAAATGCGGCTGATGCGACATTGTTCTTTCTGGCGGCTCCCTTTTTCTGTACGACTGATTATTGCGAGTCCCTTTGGAGGACAACATACCTTGATGACATGATACCTGCTCTAACGATGCACTCGATGGACGATTTTGAACTGTAACAAGACATGATTATTCTCTATGTATTTCTTGCCTTTTGCAACGAATTTATGACTTATGACTGGTTCGGTGAATGCCGGAGAGTGGCTGATACAATTTTCGTTTGGATAGAGTCACCGAGTACATAGTGTGGCACCAGGCATTTATGCTCACCGCCCGAGACCGACGACAACGACGACGACGATGACAACCGACTGCCCCCCGCGACGGTGGCGCTGGTCTCCGCTCACCGATTCCGCCACCGCCTCGGTCCCACCCATGTTCACAAGAGACGGCAGGTGTGTCCTATTTTCCGACCGCGAGCCTTGTCCGACACCCTCTCCAGCCATTTCTTCTCCATCGCCGGCTCTGCTATCAAAATACACTCGTCCGCCTCCGGAAAGATCGTATCCACTCTTCCCGCATCTCCGGACGATGGCCACACCGACATCATCACCTCCGCGTTCCCAAGTCCCCAGAACGCGTTCCAGCTCGTCACTGCATCATTGGACGGCACCATTAGGTTTTGGGATTTTCTCGAAGGCGTGCTCTTGCGCACCATTGACCTCGACCAGCCCATCATTCGTGTGTGTGCGCACGAGAAAATCAAGGACCACCTTTTCGTCGCCGCGGTAAAGCACAAGAAGAGCACCCAAACCTCACGTGCGTTTTTTGCGGCGTTTTCAAGTGCCATGTTTATTTTTTTTTCATAGCGCAGCACACCCGAAAGCCTCTTCAAGAGGAGAGTTGTGTCGTCCTTCGGGTTTCTCTCAAGATGCAGGGCACGAGCAGCCCAGAAAAGGCTCAGAAACCGTCTCAAATCGTGCCGATTGGGAAAACTAAAGCGACGACTGGCCTCGCAGTCTCCGCCAGCGGCGAACGATTGATCGCCATCGCTGGTCACAAGGCATATGTTGCCCAATTGTCGAACCTGAAGTCGGGGTTCACTAAATTTGTCTCCCCAGAGCTCCTCACTTGTCTAGCTGTGCACCCATCTGAAGAGTATTTTGCGACCGGTGATGCCAAAGGTGTCGTTCGATTGTGGTATTGTCTAGATCCCAAGCTTGTCAAAGTAGTGGGCGTAGAGAAAAAATCTCAGACGTCGACACTTCATTGGCATGCCCATGCCGTGTCCTCGGTTGCCTTCACCACTAATGGCGCTTATCTGCTGAGCGGTGGAGAGGAGTCCGTTCTCGTCATTTGGCAGCTACATTCCGGCAAACGAGAATTCGTTCCTCGCGTTGGTTGCCCGATAAAAACGATTGTCGTCTCCCCCCCGAGAGCAGCGGAGGAAGAGTATTGCTTGGGACTTGCCGATGCCAGCTATGCATTTGTAAGCTCGGCCACGCTCAAACTTTCACGCGTGTTCGCGCGCATACGGTTAGGTATACCCATTTCCCATCCGTTCAAGCGTACGTCTCACACCGCCACAGATCCCTTTGTATCCAGCTCCCGACCGTCTTCTTCTTCCGCACCGCTTGCCGTCCATCAACTTTCGCAGACACTTATCCTTCCTTCTTCTCACCCCTCTTCTCTCCAAACGTATTCTCCTTCCACCCTCACCCTCGCAGCCGAACTCGAAGTTTCGCCCTCGAATCGCGTTTCCAGACGCGAGGACAAACATCTGGAACCTTGTCGCGTCGAGCGAGCTGCCGTTTCTTCAAGCGGCGAATGGATGGCCACGATTGACAAGCGCGATGGCGATGAATCTTTCCGTGGCGAAATATATCTCAAATTCTGGTATTGGGATAAGAAAACGGTATTTTGGATATTGAACACAAGGATTGATCGACCGCATGGGTTAGCGAGGGTTACCTCGTTGTCGTTCCGCCCAGGTGTGGAGAATATGCACGTCGTGACCACTGGGGAAGATGGGAATATGAAGACGTGGCGAGTGCGAAGGGCTAGGAACAAGAATGGATCAGAAGAAGGTGAGCACTCTCATGAACGGTTAAGATGGCCCTGACACACGAACCTACAGTTTCGTGGACATCAAGATCGAGTTTCAGTCTTAGGTCAGAGATTCCTAGACATACGTCATGGTCGCACGATGGGACACTATTGGCTGTTCCCATCGGCAACTCCGTCGTACTTCTTGACCCGAATACCAATGCTGTACAGCAGTCTTTTGTTATTCGAGAATGTTCCCAACCGTCCGAAGCCCACTTCATCGGCAGGAGCGGGCGTTACCTAGCCGTTATCGGGGGAATAGACTTGGTCGTTTGGGACGTAGTTTCTCAGTCAGGTGCAGCTCTTTTTTAAATTACAGTTATGCAATCTTGACAAACCGGTCTGTTCCAGTGATGTGGCACCTGAAAAATCGATATCGTTACAGCATGCTTGTGTCACACCCATTCTGTGATACCTTCATGACTTTGCATTCCACCACCCAAGACTCATCATCATCAGTGGCGATATTCCATGCCAACTCGCACATCCCAGTTATGGAACTCCCCCTTCCATTTGGTATTCTCAACATTGCCTGGTTCTACCAGCCATCGCCCCCGTTTTCTAGCGATTTTTCGTTGGTGGCTCTGACGCACAAGTATGGAGTCATAATCATGGGTGACAATATTGTCCTACCCGAAGATCCGGGAGCGTCTGCTAAGTCGCTTCAAAGGCACCCTGCTGTGTCACGGAGAACGCTGTTTGAAGAAATGTTTGGTGTTCCTGCCATTACAAAATTGTCAGAGCACACAAGTGACACGGTGACGGATCTGGAGTCGGGCGGTGACGTTGCGGTACCTTGGAGAAGTAGTGACATCACGCACTTCTTCGATGCACCTTCGCATCTTTTGCCGCCTATAGAAACGTTCTTCGAGTCTCTGATTGATTCGTTTCTGAGACTGCGTGCCACGGATGACGAGATTCCCGTGGTACAGGCGGAGGACGGGGCTGCCGAACCAGAAGACATGGTCGTGGAAGAGGTCGACCCTATCCACGTGCCAACAATGCCAAATGAAGCTGTTCTGGACGTATTTGTTCCGCTGTTCGAAAAGATGGCTGGTGTGTCTTTTTTGACATCCGTCGTTGGATGCCGTGTCTTATTCCCGTCATAGACTCACTCGATTATGTTCATCATCCTGCTAAAGCTCCTGCGCCACCAAAACCAGTCAATGGGTCCGAGAAGCACGCTAAGCGGATTTCGCATGCCCCCACAAAGGAGTCCGCCCGTTCAGATATCCAATCCACACCTTTGGTAACCACCAAGGCTGGT
This sequence comes from Austroboletus rostrupii, assembly GCA_038089255.1. Taxonomy (NCBI): domain Eukaryota; kingdom Fungi; phylum Basidiomycota; class Agaricomycetes; order Boletales; family Boletaceae; genus Austroboletus; species Austroboletus rostrupii. The sequence continues at coordinate 3,869 of JBBPKM010000427.1, forward strand.
AGAAAACGCATTAGGCCATCCGTTGATTAATATTATTTTCAATCACAGATACGTAAAAAAGGATTGAGATGGAAATATTGTCGAGCATTTCATCTTACATACACACCACTGCACCCATCCGCTAGCACCCTTGTCACAATCCAACACTCAAGCGCCATGCCTGGCGCCGATGTACCCTTGTCTTCTCCGCTTGAGCTGAAAGTGAAGAAAAATGGTACGTAGAGAATGGTCCATCTTCCAGCTGAAACCTCAAATCAAGCCCTACTGCTTTCTCGACCAGGAATGCTTGAAACTAAGCAGGAGTGAAGCACCCCTAATCACGTCCTTTGAAGGCCCTCCTTGCACCGAGGAAGCGAGGGAGAGTAGCGATAGCGCTGAATCCATGCGTGCATTATCTGGATCGCCATGACCGTCTTGAGATTCTTCCGACCCGAGTCTGGTGTACGCTCCTCTGCACAACTTTCGGCGTTTAGCCAGACGTTCGCAGGCCCATTCCAGCGTTCGCATTCGCTTCCATATCGAGGATCTTGTCGCTTTGGTCTGTTCGTGCTCGATCGTTTGATCGTGTCGGAATGCTACCGTTTCCGACAAGGACAAGGACGAGGAGTCGTGTGTCACGTCACCATCGACGTCCTGCTCAACCGACCCGGCACGATCTCTCATCCTTGGTGTCAACGCGTTCGAGGCGTCGAGGAGTGGTTTGATCGCCTTCGCGGCGCTGGGCGTGGTCATGTTCGAGCTGTCTTCGGAACTCGTGCCTGAACTGTCCTGTAAACACTTATCGTCGGGAGATGTCGTCGTCGCATGAGAGTTGTTTAGCGTGGCATTGAGCGAGGGAGAAGAGACGGTGCGCAAACACGAGTCGGCCCTCGTCTGTTTCGTCTTGTCGACGAGCGGCTGACCTCTTTTGGCCGTCTGTCGTTTATTCTGGAACCAGATCGTGACGGTCTTGTAATCCCTGTAGCCCGGTTTTGCGAGACGTTTGCTTGAAGAGAAAGAAAAACTGCAAGGGGACTTACATTTTCAGTTCGGCAGCGAGGTCCCTCTTTTGTTGACGCGATGGATGGGTATGTCTGCTAAACACATCCTCTAGACGAGCAAGTTCTGTGGTAGATAAGCGATGTCGCGCCCTTTTGGGCACGGCGCTCTCTCGGTCTGTCCGGTTCTCCTTGTCGATCAAAGGTCGGGTAGAGGCGGTACGACGAGTGCTTCTGGGCGCGATGGGCATCTGGTGTCACACAAAAGAAGAGTGAGATGGGCTGTTGGTCCTGATATACTCATTGACGACCCATATGGACGTGCGGCTGACTCGAACACGTGAGAGAGAGAAAAATAAACTTGACATAAAACAAACTTGAGGACAAGTCGTACACGGTGATCCTACCAAAGAATGAGTGGTATACAACATACTGAAACAAGAAACGAATCCTGCGAATAATGACGAATAATTAGAATGGATGCAAACACTTGCTTCAATGAGTCTCATTATGACGAACGCGCCTTGAAGCCTAAAAGCGTAATTGCCGCCTCCACGTCTTCGTGCTGTGGGCGAAAAAGGAAATGACCGACGTTGTCGCGCGGAACGGCAGCACCGGACTCGAGACGGATGACCTGTCCGTCATCATCTTCTTGGCAATGCTTCGCCACGACATCCGGTGCGTCTTCGTCGGCCCGCTTTCTCTGCCTCGCCCGCAGACAGGCCCACTCTAGGGGGAAAAGCACCCCGGGCCCCGACGCCAGAGCCGCCAAGCGGGTCTCTTCTGCAGGGGAGGACGGGCGTACCGGGGAAGACAGCATGTGAGCCCAGAGTTCTGAATCGTCGCGGCGGATGTTCTTTTTGCGCGGGGAGAGCGGCGAGCGGGGCAAGTTGGGCTGCACGACGCCTGGGTGCTCGGCGAGCGCAGCAATGTGGTCAAGTGAGACTTTGGAACGACCGACGGGCGTCTTGGACCGCCCGTGTCGGTGGTGGTTCTCGTTGGAAGAGTGGGATTTGCGTCGCGAGGATTGGCGTCTGTTCTGGAACCAGTTTGTGACTGACTTGAGTTCCCTAGAAGGGGGCGTCAGGTACGCGTGTGGGATGGGCGGGGGATACGCACATGCCGGTGTCGTTGGCGAGGGTCAGGCGTTGTGCGCGGGTCGGGTGGGTGGAGAGCTGGAAGAGACGGTTGAGGGCGTCGAGTTGTTCTGGCGTGTTCCGACGCCTGGCATATGGCACATACGAGTCCGGGAGAGGCGTCGTCATAACTTATGACTGACTGGTGACATCGATCAAACATTCACGTCGCGGTCAGGTGACTAAATGAAACACGGGGGATCGCCGATCGGACTCGGACCAAAATGAAAACCCGTAGCAGGTTCCCTAAACTCGACATTTTGTATACATCGAGCTCTGGAATGTGGAAAGGAGCTCTAGGGCCGACAGCGTTCCGATCCCAGTATGTTTATTATTTTGCACCACTGATATGCGCTAGGTGAATGCACTGCGGGAAGTCCCAGATGTCTCAATTCAATGTCAAACTCGGGAGCATGCATGATTTCTTCCGCGCTCACCTTTGTCGACTTAAGTAAATTGGGACTAGGTTTGGGGCTGCGCCTAAGTTTTGGAATAATTTCTGGTCGCAGGATCGATCATGCTCTACCGGGTGATGCGTAATATATATTTCTTGGAGGGTCCTTTGATCGATGATATTGGAATAGGGAGTATTGCATACACCCATAGCCATCATGGCTCGGATTATTACGTTTACCACGTCCAGCTGACTGCTGCTAGATCATCCGTCCACTCGACAGGACCATAGTGATTTCCTTCGAGCTTGGAATACCCGTACTAATAACACTGTCCTGCCCACCTTCACCGGTGATGGAGTCTCAAAACGTGTGTTCCCATCCGCATTGGTCATCAAAACTTGCGAGAGCACCTGCTGGGACATCTCGTGCCTTCCTTCTGGCGCCCAGAGGGCTAAATACAGCCTGAAGCTTGAACATGTTGAAAAGGTCAGCTGAAGAACAGTAACCAATGACGTGTCCTCCTCGATGTGTTCGTCACTCACTGGACTTGGTAAGCCTGCGACCCTTCAGTTCATGATCGTCTTCGAGCCCAACTGACTTCACCCACATGCACGGTCGTATCTCAGCGCATTGTTGATTTCATCCTTGGGGCCGCGTTCTTTCCCATTATCATTGGCTGTCTCAAGTACTCTCAACATACTTCTTGGTCTTATTTTTCGCGAGTAAACAAAGCAAAGACCTTCCATCAGGCCATGTCCACTTCCACCCGGTACGAATCGGACATCGTTTGAATTGCGACATTATCCAGAGTACTCAGTTTTTGTCTCATGTCGATAACGACAAAGAGCGGATGAAGAACCCAAGAACGACACTGTAGGGAGGAGATCATAGGAATTGATTAGGACCAAACATGAACAAATGTTCATAGGTGGGTGGAGTCCACTCTATCTTTAGGAATAATGGTATTATCATATGAATACAGCACTGTAGTATAATGCAACGAGACTGCCCTAATATAATTCCTAGCTGCGTCTGAAGATCTGACCGCTCGCGCTCGCACTCGCCCTACTCGCTACCATAAACAACTCGCATACCTAAAAATGATGGAGTCCATGACTGTAACCGTCCTCGTTCAGGAAACGTAATCGGGTCACCTCGTTATGCAACTTGCAAAACCGTGCAGGGTTATGCCCCACAGAAACCCTCCCTCAAAAGGGGAGGGTTTGCCGTTCCAGACTATATAGATACAGAGATTGTGTCATAAATATATATACGTGTTCGTCATTGTACCACCCAACCCTCCGATAGAAGCCTGTCCTCCTCCGCCGTATTCGTCCCCATAGGCGCATAACACACCATCGATTCCTGCTGTAGCACCTTCCAGTCTTCCTGCGGCAGGCGGTGTGCCCAAGGCACATTCAAATACATCTTCCTCATCGGAACGCCTATGCCCTTCCTCAACCGGCAAAACTCGGCAATCGTCTCCGTCGGTATCGCTTGCACTTCCATGCATTGGAATTTGGGGCAGAGCACAGTGCGGGGTGGTATAGCTGCCTCCGACCTCGTCGAGCCGTTTTCCAGACGTCTGTGGTATCTCGTCGGGTCCTCCGAGAACGCGTAGAGAACCTCGGGCTTCATCCGAGCCAAGCGTGCATACGCGATCTCGGGCATGCTGTCCAGCCATCGGACCAACGTCCGTTTCCCCACCGGGCTCATCTCCAGTTGGAGATTGTACAGCGTCAAGATCCGCACTTGCACGAACAGCTTTGTCAACATGACGATCAGGGGTATGTAGTCGCCCCCCACCATATTCATCAACGTTAAGTCGCGGAGGCGAGGGGCACGGATCTGTGAGATGATAAAGCACGCGTATGAAAGGTTGAACGACCCGAGCGTAAAGATCCTTAGATTTCGGAGCTCTACGGGAGGACGGTCAACCCAAGTTTCTTCTGGCTGAGGGCCGCACCCGTCCAGCGTGAGCTTGTTTAATCTATTACACGTCCGAAGAATTTCCCTGAGGCGCAGCAACGTCGGCGACGCGTTCATTGCAATATGACGGAGGTCGAGTGTCGTCAGATTGCAAAGCGGCGTGTCATTGAAATCGATGTGGATGCCCGATAGGCAAAGAAAATCCAAGTGGTGGGTATTGCCGCCAAACAAGACGACAGGATCACGGTGGCCTTGGGTGTCAAACCCAGGGCCGATCCAAACGTACGGCACGGAACTACGGTGAATTTCGAGACGCTCGATATTTATGGGTATGCCGTTGTTCCCGGCGGTTTGAAGTTTCTGGAGGACAGTAAGCGCGGGTGGCCAGTTGTCGACGACGATAACGAGCATACGGATTTGAGGGAGCTTCGTAAAGAGCCTGTCGAGCATGTCTGACATTTGTTGCGCGGTGAATTTTGGAGGGTCTTGATCGCTGGGATGCTTGGGCTCGAATTCATTGATTCGAACGTCAAGGGGAGCGGAACCGGCGCGGTCAAACCACGCCCACGACCTGTCGAAAGGAGGACGATCTTGGAACCAGATGGCATTCCAGAGTGTAGGGTCCTCGATTAACGAGCGACGCCACGCTCTGCAAACCCAGGTGAGACGCAAGCGCTGCCTGACGCCGTCCGCGGAATTGGTCGTGGACCACACGACGAAACGGAATATGTTGGATGTGATTTCAGGAGGTAGGGTGAAGCGGAACGAGCGCCAGTACGCGAGCGAGCGGTAGAATTGGGCCTGGATGGTGGTCCGGAGGAGCCTGAACTCGACCTGAGGACCCAGCCGTCTGATTTCGCTTTCGCCATAGACTATCATGTCCGCGCACTTGCGCACAAAGTCCCTGTTCACGTACGGGTCCACGCCGGGGGTCGGTTCAGGCATGGATGCAAGGGTAGTCTTCATGATGTGCATCTGGAGATTGCGGAAGGCGCTTGTCCCGGGCACTGGGGAGGGCGGGGGATGCGGGGGGAGGGCACGGGGTTGGGCTGGCGGGGGGCTGTTGGCCATTGTGGGCGGGGGGAGGGAGAAAGAGGTCGGGGTGTGGAGACGAGCGGTGGGCGGGTGGTTGGGGGGATTTATAGCTCGAGGCGACAAAGGCAGGCTGCACTCTGTATATCATTTGTGATCGATATGTGTGGCACACGCATCACCGCCAAAGCGCAAACTTGTTTGTCCTTGTGGGTCCATCCCCACACGGCGTCAAAGCGTTGGCCTCACTCAAGTGTGCATGTTGGCAAGCCGACTCACCTGCCCATAGCATCCTGACGCACCTCTGTGAACAGACAGAAGGGCAAATCGCGCACCCGCACCTTGCCCGGGAAATGCTTCCGACAAGCGTTTGACAGCAGAGGTACAATTGTGTCCATTCTCACGATCTGCGTCTAATTCAGCTAGCAGTGCGCCAAAGTAATATGCATGGTCATGGTCTTTGGTCTTGCAGCCGGGACCGACGCTCGTGCGCAACTTGAATGAGACCTTTACGTGAATGAGCGGTCTTCGTCGTCCGTGAAGAATGGACTGCACGCGTCACAGTCCGGTGACTGCGTTGTTTCTGCTTTGTCCAAGGTCCGATGTCAGATATAAAACCTCCCTTGCTTTGTCCCGGTGAGTTGGTTTTCGAGTACTGCGCAGATCTGTTGTTGGTCCTGACTGAGCAAGGCGCCTTTCGCGTGCAGACACGCTCGCTTTGTCCTCATGACAAACAAAGCAGGCTGAATGAAGGGTTTCAAATGTTGGCTGCCCACCACGTCTGTCGTGAGGAAACATCATGATGCACCTTTCGCTTACGTTTCAACCTATCTCGACCGCCTCATGTAGCAATCGCCGAGGACGTACTTGTCGTCTTTTCCGGTCCCGGTCGTCGCTTAAACTAGACGCCAATGATATCATATTCCATTCATAGATCCTCAGTTTTACAAACACTCAATTCAACCTATTCCCCCGTCCCGTCTCGTCGTCGTATCGTACAAGGCAATGGTTCACAAGAAATAGAAATAATATATCTCAGTGCCAGGCCCCTGGGATATCTCCAGAGCCAGCACGCGTCGGAATAAGCTCTTCAATTAGATTGGTGACAATATCGTCTTCGGCGTCCTTGTTGACAGCCGGATGCGAGAGTAGTTGGTCCGCCACCTTGCCCGTCAAATTGGGGTAAGCGCTTACTGTGAAGCCCATCTACAACACCAGGTTCAGTTGCAGTGAAATAAAAGAAAAAAAAAACGTCACGTACGTCGGACAGCTTCCTCATGATTCGATTGAAGGAACGGCTTTCCTTGTTTTCTTGCAAGTTGCCACGATGCATATGACCCGTGGTGTGGCTGCGTCTAGGAACGCTAAACATCTCAAGCTGGGGGTAGCGACCACGCGCATTGCTGACTATGTGCACCTCAGAGGTAGCCTTTGCCGACTCGGGGCCCGGGGCTGAGGTCGGAGCGACGGTAGGCGGGGTTAGGGCTGGGCTGGGAGTGGGAGTGACGGTAGGATTGTTATTGGGTGGCGATGCTCGTGCTCGGGGTGCCCACTGTGTTGGGATGGTATGTGTTGGGTCCCCAACAGTGGTTGAAATACGTGCCCGTCATGGTTTCGCCATGATGATGTTCTGCACTATGGTTTACATGACTTTTCTACAGTGGATTTAATTGTATGCCAATTATGGTTATGCTGATCATGAATTCAATGTTTCTGATTGTGTATGCCCTCCACTTGGACATCTGAAAGTCCATGTTGATGGACAACAGGCAAGGGTTCTGATATCAGCGAGAGTCGATTGGAGCCATCTTTTCAAACAGCGATATTGGACGCTTATCCTAGAGCTCCCCGCTTTGAAGAACTTGCTCCGCAATATCATCTTCTACTATTTCCAGGGTTGAAGGGGCAGGGACCCATTTGTCGTTTCGATAATCCAGTGGGCCCTAGAGAGGACTCCACTCACTACTATCCCTTTGATATGCTCAGCACTGGTATGTCATCGACGACACTGATGACTCTTGCCTGACAGAAGGAAACATGAGGCTTATGAGAAGCTCATCGATAGTCGCACTTGTACTGGACGAAATTCGTCTTTTCTCAACCTAAAGATGTTCATTGACCGGATAATTCAGAACCATTGCCTTCTGAATCAAAAATTAGGTGCTACCAGCGAAGATGTGTCAAGCAGGATAAAGACAGTGATCAGATAATAGTGTGTTCGATGCCTTCAGAGGAGAAAGGCAGGAATCAGCTTCTGGTGCAGATTCACTCGAAAATACCGGATGACTGGAATGGCAGGGGGAACAGTACCCATCTTTGGACATGTCGATATTTTCGAGCAATGCCATTATGTGGGAGTAGATTATCATAGAAGACTGGCAATGTGACCCCATTTTTTCATTTGATGTTCCGCGCGTTTGTACTTAGCCTACATCAACCTGTCCATAGGCAATGACTGTGAAGCAGCGCGTTTGCCACATGTTGCACTCACCCTACTTACCTTTCACCTTATCTCGGACATTATAGGAGTTCTGGACCTCGTCTCGTGTTTATGTTCCTCATGGCTGCCTTAGGGCTCAGGGTTACAAGTATGTATATGTAGGCAGTCTTATCGTAACCCTAGCCTCGATATCTCCGATATAAACAGCTCTCATATGTCTTCCGTCCTCGAGCGTCGCTATTGGACCCTTCAAAGGTATATCCGCTCAAGCTGAGGGTCTTGTCTTCAGGCCTAGATTTTAGGTGGTCCTGACACCGCATCCTGATTCGATAGCTTGATCCGACAAGGTTTTCCAACGTGGAATAGTCACTCCTGTCTACTGGGTTCCCGTTCAAATATCTCCCATGTATTGCAATCCCAAGAGCAAGTGATTGCACGGCATCCCGGGCCGAGCCGAGGTCGCGATGATCACATCAAAGAGCTATTATCCCGCGCTCACGCTCCCGGCCGCAGCTGCCGTGACTGAAAAAGAGATGATACAAACTATACATCATGATGCGCATGCTACAAAGACGTTTCTATCCTTCAGCACGACAGAGAGCGAGATGTGATATGATATAAACGAGCGCAACGGAAACAACACAGGTAAAAAAAAAGTCATCGTAAAGAGTCATCGACAAGAAACGAAACGAATGATAGAGCAAGCAAGGGCAAAAACAAAAACAAAGAAGAGGGCTCGGCACGAACCGCAACGACATCCAAAGACGAAAGCGGAGAGAAATACACGATGTTGAATTTTAAAAACAAAAACACACACGTATGTATTTGCATATGTAACGATCCAACCTCTCCCCGCCTGCGAATACGCACGAAAACGCCAACATGTACCGGGAGAAAGAAATATATACTACAAGAACAGAAACAGGGATAAATGAGGTGAAAAAGCGGGGGCGAATATGTAGCGAGGGAGATCGAATGAAAACACGGTCAAACAAGAGCCCCGCGATGTTCCCTCCCCATGTTGTTAGTGTGCACCGTTTGGCGAAGGAAAGAGGGGCGTTGGTCGTGGAACGCTGTCTCGAGGCGGCTTCACCCGGAACTCGCTCACCAGACAGACATGGCTGAAAAGAGGCAACATGTTAATCACAACAGCGACCGATCGGAAATCAACGGATCAATAGGCTTACTCTGAGGGAAAATGGGCGTTTGGAAATCCAACTGCCTTGTCCAGATAGCTCTTATCGACACCACCCAAAACGGCATTGAGAGATAGGTTTCCCGTACCATACCAGATATAGTCGATCGCGCCTTGGAAGCTAGGCGTGAAGTTCGTCAAAGGAGGATCCCCCACCGTCGCATAGGCACTCTTGAGGTTAAATTTGTGCCGTAGACCTTCAGTAGTGTATTTCCCATAAAGATGTGACATGAAATCAGGGTGGTCAGGCGGCACAGACCCGTTGGATAAGAACTCGTAAACGCCACTGGCAGGGACAGAGTTAAAATCCCCGCAGATAACCAAGGGTATCTTCGTCCCATCGCTGTATACGGGCGATGATCGTTGTTGTGGTGTAGACTTGTCCTCTAGAATGTTCAACGGTCTCGGAGGCAGCTTGCACAAGTATGCCGCAGTCTTCTCTATCTCATCCACTAAGAGAGCTACCTGAACCAGCTTAACGTCCCGGAAGTTGGGATCCCAATGTATGTGCGCATTGGCTACGATGATGCGTGTCCCCGTTTCCTTGTTCTCGAAACAGCAGATGACGGCAATGTGATCCTTGCCAAGAACACGGTTGAACATGTCATCCGTTTTCTTGAAATCTGGGCGCTGCATGGCGACAGTGCTGAACTCGATAAGCTGCTTCTCTACCAGCTGATACCTAGAAGGATATAAACATGACTTCAAGGCAAATAGAAACCAACGACAGACTTGTTGGCCTTGTAGAAGGTCGCGCAGCCGTCCACCTGTCTCCGATCTGCATCGCTCATGGTCTTGTAGCGCGACTTGGGGTAATACACGCCCTCGTAGTCCTGACCTTGAAGATGCTTGATGAAATATTCCTCATACTGAGTGGTGTCCACCTCCTGCAGGCACACAAAGTCGGCATCGTAGTTCATCACCTCAGTCAAGATCAATTCCTTTCGATAATCCCACGACAATGCCCATGAGGGAGTGTAGCCGTAAAGGCGTTCGGTGGCGTATTTCTCGCACAGGATATTGTAACAAAGAGCACTGAACACTTCTGCATGAGAATCGTTAGCCATTGCTTCCCTTTCGGCGGCGGTGATAACGTGCTTCCACGATCGTTCGGGTGGAGGGGCAGGCACAGGACATGAATCGCGGAGAAAAGAAATGAGGGCAGGGGTACCGTCCTTTTGCACGATGTTCTTGAGTGCGGCATCCAGAGGATTGCCCTCGACACCGAGCGTTTGGAGTTGATGCAAGCTGCCGAGCTCGGAGGGGAGGGTGACCAAATGGTTGTCGAAGAGATAAAGTTCCTTCAACTGAGTCAACATTCCCAGCTCCGGTGGGACTGCGCTTAAATTATTTCCCGACAAGTCGAGGAGCTCGAGGTGGCGGAGCTTGGCGATTTCGGGAGGAATAGAAGACAAGGCATTGTGGTTGAGGTACAGGTTGATGAGGAAGGTGAAGGTGAACAAGCCAGAGGTGGGAGGAAGGGTCTTGATGCTAACGCCGCCCATGTCTAGCGAGCTCCACGTATTCTGCGGAGGCTTAGCTGTTAGCCGCGGAGCTTCGGCTATCGGGGCGACGGTTGAAGAGGGGTGATTGACGACGGAGCTCGCCAGACTGGGGGAGCTTTCAGAGGCACTGGTTGGGGCAGGGGTGGAGGACGTCGCTGGAGGGTCCGAGTCCTTGGAGGGGGGGTCTGTCGAGGGAACAGGCTTGACGAGGTTGGGGTTGGTGATGGGAATGGCAGACTTGGCGACTGTCCGAGAGGCCATGGCGCTTGCCCGTGCACGGTGATGGGGGGAACGCGAGGACCTGATCATCTTGGAGAACGAAGGGAACGATCAGATCGGTTGCATGGACACGACAAGGGGCGGGGACGCACCTCGCATTTGAGCAGCTGCTGCTGCCAGTGGGGGCTGATAATTTGGCTGGGGGCACTGCCGGGGGACGCTGAGCCCAGGTGCT
>JBBPKM010000428.1:0-14904 GCA_038089255.1 Austroboletus rostrupii
GATAAGAAAGCATAGCCTTGACCAATGTCATAAAGCAAGTATAGATAAGCAAGTAAGCAAAGATGAGTCATATGTGAAAAGAACGGATGGTGAGTCATATCATATGAGTCATAGGAAAAAGGGTGAATGTGCATATGGTGTGTAAGAGTCTGTGATTATAAAGGAAAGGTTTTACGAAAGAAAAATAATAAGTCCAAAATAATCATTAGGAAAATACCAGTCATAACACTATCCCCCTTCTATGGATCAAACACCTGGGTGATCCTACAAGGTGCAGGGATAGTTTTGTCATCATAGGGGTTAAATAGGCCAAATCTATCAGCGAAGGTGGAGTAAATATCCCATTTTGGATTTTGCTCGTGAAATAAGGCAATAGCCTTCTTTGCATTAGATAGATTAGATAAGGGTTCCCACATATGCTCTGAGGCATTGTATCCTGCCCGATGAACTAAATATTCAACCCTGTTGCTGAAACACTCCAAGTGCTAAGGCCTGAATGTCAGAGCCGAAACACATCTTTTAGGGCTTTAAAGTGTCACCTTGGGCTTCGGTACCAAGGGCTTATCTTCAATAGATGCTTTACTGGTGGAGTCTTGAACACCAGGCCTTGCTGCCTTGGATTGACTACCTGGCCAGCTCAAGGACTTAGAGAGGACTTTCTTATCCCTATACTTTGGAGGGAAGATCCAGAACTTCAAGACTGGGGATCCAGTTCTGTCACCCCGGGGGTTTATATATGAAAGGACTATGTACACGTATGTACATGGGATCTAAGATATACTGTACAATAACTATATACACGTCCATTATCATCCAATAGAAATACCCTAAAAATCTAAAGAATAGATATAAGTTGTAAATGTCATAAGAGGCATACCATGCTATCAAAGCATGTTGTTATGACAAATAAGAAGCATAGATAAGACATAGCCTTCAAGGCTATGGTCATGAGGGAACCACATTCCAGTGTGGCAGATCTTGAGATAAATAAGATCAAAAGATAAATATCAAATAGGACCCTTGATCCATGCCGCTGCTGCATGTCTTTATGTACAGCCTTGCAATGGAAGGGAATCCCATGGATCTAAAATAAATACCATGAGGAACCTGCATGGTGTGGCAGCATGCTGCAACTATAAGGCATAGATAGAAGTGAGTCCATGTGACTCATAAAGAGGGCGAGTCCTTGTGACTCATAGATAGAGACCCTGAGTCAGGGAACAGGATTCCGGATCATGTTGTGACTCCAGAGAATAGATAGAACATGAGGCAAGGCACAGCCATGCCATGAGGACTTGGTCAGGCAAGCCTAGACCCTTGAGGAACAGCCATCCTGTGACTGATGTGACTTGGATAAATAGGGTACAGGGCTTGTCCCTGATCACGTGACCATCCAGTGATCCTTGATAAGATAGACAGGGGAGATAAGATAAGATCAAATAGATAAGATCTTCAGATAAGCACTGATGTAAGCACCCTTGATAAGATTAGATAAGATATGGTCTTGCAACCGGGCAAGACAAGTCTAAAAATGAAAAATAAGGCCATCAAGGCCACTTGTCACTTTGACATATAAATATAGCTATAAAGGCTCCTTTTCTTGTACCATAACATGGTGTGTGAAACATATCACCTGATAGTGTGGGAATTTCGGTTAGCTTTGGTGGAGTTATAAATAGTACATACTCTTGGCTATAAAATAGCCCCGTAAATCATGTGATTTGGTTCACACACTATGGAGATATGATTGATTCAAAACAGTAATATCATAGAAAGAGTTTTTGAGCTTTTGGATTGATAACTAGAATCTCACTCAAATTATAGGATAACTGTTATTGTTTGTTAATATACACAAACAAACAGTGCTCAAAGCAAAAGGGGGCTATATCAAGTACTGAAAATACCCAAATATCTTGTTTGATGCAGAAGCTCAAAAATTCTTTGCATGATATTACTGTTTTGAATCAAACATATCTCCATAGTGTGTGAACCAAATCACATGATATAGGGGGCGATTTTATAGCAAAGAGTATGTACTATTTATAACTCCACCAAAGCTAACCGAAATTCCCACACTATCAGGCGATATGTTTTACACACCACAATTTAGTCCAATATGGAAAGGATTTTTGAGGTCACTATACTGTGTAGTTCCTCTATCAACTGCATTGTCAGTTTTAGTAATAACTTATCACATCACATCACTTGTCTTATCTTTTAGCACTAGAATATTAATTTTGATCACATTGTTATTTTTATATTACCCTTTTAGTATTTTTACTTAGTTATTGATCTCAGTTTTCATCCATACTCAGCCCCCAAGCAATCCATATATATTCCTTTCTCTTTTATACTATATAAGCCTGCCTTTAAGTATATTTTTTCATATATAAACTCCTCAATGGATACTTTTCTCCTTTGGCTTAGTTCTTCCTTGTATTTACTTAAATATACTTTTTATCTCTAGCTAGCTTCTTGCAAGTTCTCTTCCTTGCAAGTTTTCCTAGTTCTTGGTCTTCATTCTACTCTTGAATAAATGCTTTTTTGTTTATCTCAAACTTTTGATTCTAGTTATTGAACTATCCTTATTACTAGTTTTTGCTTTACAAAAGCTATATAGCCAAAGATGAGCTTTTTTTTTATATCTTTTATATATTTTTTCACTATCTTCAAGGATCTTACCTTATCTCCCCTGTCTATCTTATCAAGGATCACTGGCATGATCACATGATCAGGGAATGCTCTAAACCCTATTTATACAAGTCACACCAGTCACAGGATGGCTGTTCCTCAAAGGATCTAGGCTTGCCTAACCAGTTTCTCATAGCATGGCTATGCCTGCCTCATGCTCTATTTATTTTCCAGGAGTCACATCAAGATCCAGAATCTTGTTCCCTGACTTAGGGTCTCTATCTATGAGTTACAAGAATTTACCCCTCTTTATGACTTACATGGAGTCACTTTATCTATGCCTCATGGTTGCAGCATGCTGCTACACCATGTAGGTTTCCTTATGGTATTTATTAAAGAACCACAGGCTCTCTCTTCCATTTAAAGGCTATATATTAGAAACATGCTCTGGCCTTATAGATCAAAGATTCTGTTTCTATTTATTTCAAGATCTGCCACACCAGCACATGGCTTCCTTATGACCATAGCCTTGAAGGCTATGCTAATCTTATTAGATGTGCATGCTAGCCTCATGCACTAGATGCTTCTTATTTGTCATGACAACATGCTCTAGCAGCATAGTATGCTTCTTATAACCTTTAAAGACTTATGTCTATTCTTTATATTCTTAGAGTACTTCTATTGGATGATAACAGACATTTATTTAATTAGTGTATGTTATATCTTAGATTCCATGTATATATGTATACATAGTCTTTTTGTATATAAACCCCCAGGGCAACAGGACTGGATTTCCAGTTTTGAAGTCTTGGATCTTTCCTTCAAAGTCAAGGGAGTTTCTCTCCACTAAAGAAGTCCTCTCAAGTCCTTGAGCTGGCCAAGTATTCAACCCTAGGCAGCAAGGCCTGGTGTTAAGACTCCACCAACAAAGTCCCTAAAGATAAACCCTTGGTGCTGAAGCCCAGGGTGACACTTTTAAAGATGTTGAAAACCTACTTCGTTCCTACATTCAGGCCTTAGTAGTTGGAGTGTTTCACATCTTGATCCTGATTCTGCTGCTCATGCACTCTACTGCTTGTACCTCCAATGTGGATAGAACTGCTCTCTATGGGCAATGACTCATCCATATCTGGGACAATTTACAAAGAGACCTGATCACCACAATGCACAAATTGGACCTCACCAAATTCTTCATGGATGTTAACAGATACAGTAAAGACCTGGCATTGAAAGCACTGCTAGCCAAAAGATTAACATCTTTTCCACTATCTACTCCTTTGCCTTTGTCTTCTGTTCTTAACTTGTTGGAAGAACAACTGATACAATGCACAGAAGCCTGGTGGTCAGGCAACGATTGATTCAATTCACTCCCTGCCAACCACCCTTGCTACCACAAAACTTGTTTCCAGTGTTACTGATTAAACCATGTTCAGGTAGACTGTTGTTTCTTTCAGTGCTTACAGTACCTTAGATGGGCTCCAGGATATTGTCCCAATTGTTGCCCTCTTCACTGTCATATATCAAAGCCTTCACCACCATCCTCGTCCTCATCATTCTATCACTTTTTAGTTTCTTCCTCTTCCCATCATACAACCATTACCTTTGGTCTCCCTATTTCATCTGCCAGATTTTGTTCTAATACATGGATGTCTACTCATGCACACCTTTATCCCACAACTCATCCATGGTGTTCTCCTCCTCCCCGAGCCTTTTCTCTCAGACATTCCAATGATGGATTAGATGATTTGGCTTATGTTATGACTCTATCTTTTCTACTATTTTCTACTATTTTTCCTGATTTATTATACAGACATTGAAGGGACTTAGAACCATTTTGCCATTTTGCTTATCTAATTGCTTACTTAATCAGGGTTATTTCCAGGGGAATCCCCTCTTATATCTATCACATACATGCTTCTCTTATATATATATATATGGAGTTAGATCATCTCATGGCATGCTTCTTTTCTTCTCTTTTATTCTTATGCTTCTAGAATGCCTCATGCTTATACTTTTCTTCTTTATGATAGAACAACACCACATGTCTACTGCATGTTCTTATCTATGACTCATGAACAGATATTTATGCCATTGGCCAATATTAGATATGGACCAAATATGTACATGCATTGGAATAGTATATAAACTCCCAGGGTGACAGGACTGGCTCTCCAGTTCTGAAGTCTTGGAGATTTCCCTTTAGGCAAAGTCCCTTTATCTCTAAAGAGGCTTCTAAGTCATTGAAGCCAAAGACTATATATCTTAAAGACTTTGCCTATTATTTTGGTATTGTTTTGAGGTGTTTCATTACTTCAAAACTCCCTAATCTCTGCCACTAAGGGCACAAAGGCAAGGACAAGACAAGACTCTGAGGAATCCTTGTTAGCAAGACACACTTTATTATTCCTTTTATTTTTCCCACTGGTTGGGCTTTGAAGATGAAGAAGAGGCAGCTCTACTAGGTATATACAGGCATCTAGATTTAGAAGAAAGGCCAACTGCAGGCAAAAGAAGATGAGCTTCTGTTGCATCACTACACTGAAAGTGACTGGGATCCTACCAGCTATTATTGGTGAAACTGCACCTGGAACTCCTCATTCTAAGCAAGGAGGAACAATCCACTGTAGTGAAGGCACTCAGGTGTTTCAGAGTTGCTAGGGAAAAGCACTCACAGAGAACATAGTATAAACAAAGAGTGTTGAGGTCAAAAGGCACATTGTTGAAGAAAGGCTATTGGATCTGGACTCACAGCATCCTGCCAAGTCCACCCTACTTGAGACAGGTTACCATGAGAAGATCTGGTTCAGTCTATATTTATCTACACATTGCACAAAAAAGGAAGCTCTTTATTTTCCCACATGGAAGAAGCTATATTCAGTCCCATTATGTATAAAATCATGGAAGATATTCACCCTCTTGGAGCTGAGCTTCCTGAAGAAGCATCTATAGAAGGGGGATCAATTGAAGTACAAGACATTTATTCTTCTTTGGCCACTATGGCCATCTATCTTATAGAATGCGAACCATTTAAAACCATGAACCTTTCTCAAGAGGCTGATGAAGCTTTTATATGCTCTATGCCTTCTTTACAGTCCATTTCCACTGAAGAAGAAATGGTTCAGGAAGCCATTACCTTATTTAAACAAGAAGCTGAGATTGGGACCCTCACATATAAAGCAAAGGCTAGTACCTCTAAAGTACCTATCCATGATCCACTGCAGCAAAAGATGGAATACATGGCACTAAGAAGTGTGATGCTAGAGAAAATTGTTTTTCAGCAAACATACATGATCCAAAAGCTTACAAGGGATCTGCAAGAGCAGAAATCCACTATTTCAGAAGTCATCTGGCTAGAAGATGAGCTTGAGGCTTAGCTTACTACCACCACAGAAGAAGACATGCCAAGAATACATTTTTCTTCTATCCTAAAGAAGAAAGAAGCAAAGATGGAGAAAAAGGCAGTGCCTCCTCCTATTAAACCCCTTGAATCTAAAAAAAAGGTTCTCACAGTGGCAAAAGCCATCAAACAAGATGAGGCCATCAAAGAATTGACCAAGATGGTTAGTAAGCATATTGAAGTTGGGCAAATAGAAGTTCCTGTCCCTATAAAGCAAGAAAAACCCAAGCCTGAGGCTATAGATAAGGGTAAAGGGAAAGAAAAAAAGATCATACCCTCCACATGTTTTAATTATGGCAAGCAAGGACATCAAGTGCTTCATTGCCAAGAAGAAATTGAACTTCCCACAAGGTGCTTCTTATATGCACAAGAAGCAGGGCACCATGTGGCATGTCCAATGAGAACCAAGCCTACTTCTAACAAGTTGGAAAAGAGGCAAGCCATGGAAATAGATGGCATTATCCATGTTCCCCAAAGACAACCCTTGAAGAAGCACTTTTGGAAGCCAAAAGAAGATGCTCTATGCTACACCTGTGGCAAGACAGAACATATAGCAAACAAGTGTCCACAGCTAGCACAAAAGTGCCAAGCATATGGTTAGCAAGGAGCACATTGCTCACTATTCCCATCCAACAAAGAAAGACCAGGAGTGGCACCTAGTGACCCACTTATCTCAAACCCAAGACCCTTACAGAAAAGAGTACATTTCAAAGACACAAGATCTCCTTCTAAACCAAGGGAGAAGATGGTTAAATTCACTTTAAAGAAAAAGTAAAATCTAGGCTTTGATAGCTTTCACCCAAGGCAGCTTCGGAAGACAATAAGTCTGATGAAGTGAAAGGGGACTGGGTAGCTGAAACCTGGTACATCTCTCTTATCTCCCAAGGGTACAAACCCACAGGATTAGAAGTTAAAGAGCCATAGGAAGATAGGATAGATAGGCTAGAAGCCATTTTCCCTGGCCTTTTGGAAGTCTTAGATCCAGGAAGGGTCAACCTTGTGGATATGAGAGTTATCATGGCTATGCAGGAAGAAGAATCAGCCAATGAACCCACAGTTTTCCTTACATGCACAGTGCGCATATCTAATAACATAAA
Organism: Austroboletus rostrupii; assembly: GCA_038089255.1. Taxonomy (NCBI): domain Eukaryota; kingdom Fungi; phylum Basidiomycota; class Agaricomycetes; order Boletales; family Boletaceae; genus Austroboletus; species Austroboletus rostrupii. Next base: position 7,126 of record JBBPKM010000428.1, read on the forward strand.
ATTAAAAGTGAAGATGGGATTTTCAAACAATTCTTTTAAAAAAGTCAAAGCACTGCTTGATAGTGGTGCAAACCATGTATTCTTGGACAAGGTGCGGGCAGAGAAGAACACCATATAAATGAAACCCCTCCTACAACCTATTTTAGTATTTAATATTGATGGAACAAAGAACTCCACCAGAAACATCACCCACTCCACAGAGATAATTAGAGATTTTGAAGATCATAGGAAACACCTCATGGCCAAAGTCACCAATTTAGGTGAAGTTACCCTGGTGTTAGGTTATACATGGCTCACATGCCACAACCCTGACATAGATTGAAAGACAGGTGAGATCCATATGACCCACTGCCCAAGAAGTTGCTATCTATTGCAAGATTGCTATGTTCAGATCTGTGAAGCAGCGGATTTTGAAGAAGAAACACAGGATGAAGCATGGAAGGCACCATTCATTGGGGTGGCCATAGAGCCAATGTTAAAGCCTGAAGAACATACTCTAGAAGAGCTGGTGCCTTTATGCTACCATAAGTGGCTTAAAGTATTTTCAAAAGAAGAATCAGAGCAGAACTACCCAATCACTAACAAAGAAATGCTTTCAGTTATTTGCATGCTAGAAGTGTGGCAGCACTATTTAGAAGGAGCCAAACAGCAATTCAAAATATGGAACGACTATCAGAATTTGCAATGGTTTATGACAAGATAGAATCTCAATAGAAGACAAGTGTGCTGGGTGCAATATTTATCTAGGTTTGACCACATATGGTGCTACAAGGCTGGTGCCACTATGGGAAAAGCCGACACTCTTTTGTGAAGAGAAGATCACATGGAAGATATAAAAGAAAATAACAAGCAGGTACTTGTAATCTTACCAAAATGAATCTGATCAATGATCGTTCAGGTCCAAGATGAAGGCAATAAGTTATCACAGCAGATTGAATCCACCACCCTATTATTAAAAGAAGCCAAAGTGCAGAAGTTATATGTGCAAGGCTACACAGAAGATTCAGAGCAACTGCTCCTCAAAATGGAAAAACTGGTCTTCATACCAGAATACAAAAGCTTATAGCAGGATGATATTATCCTGCACCATGAATCTCCATCCACTGGACATCCAGGTGCTGAAAGAATAGAAGAGCTTATCAGAAGACACTATTTATGGCCTGGTTTGCTAAAAAAATTCAAAGAATATGTTGCTAGATGTGACATGTGTCAAAGAAGCAAAATTGGTAACAAGCCACCAGCCAGCAAGCTTGAACCCTTGGAAACACCACATGCTCCTTGGATAGATGTTTCTATGGAAAGCTGGACAACCATGCTCTCTTGGATCAAAAAAAAATGTCACACTACTTACAAATATAGAAATATGAGTATCTGAACTTTGAACACTAGTAGTTTGAGCAATGGCAAATATTTTTTTGTTAGCATGGGTGTCGGCCTGGCTCTACCAAGAATACACTCGCCTACATATCTAAGTCAATATCCTTGTCAAGTCCATCTTCTTCATCAGAAAATGCTGTAATGATGAGTGGTGGAGCATCTAATTTATCGGGCTCGCCATCCACTTGTTCATACTCAATATACAACTCATCCAATGCATGATGGTGCTCAGGCTCTTAAAAAATCCATCAGTCAGTTAGCACAGAGATATATAGAATGAACATATGAAGTCCATGACCATTACCAACACCACCCATATATTCATCCATATTGTCAGATAGGTCCTGCTGGTTCTCTAACAGCAGGCTGAATTGTTCATCCATCACTGCTTCCTCTAGATCATCAAAGTCCAAGGATTGCAATATCAGGGAAAGCTCAGTGCAGCCACAAGCCAAGCTGAGGATGTTGAGATATGTGTCCCATATCAAGGTGCATTCAATGATTGGATGTCCTAAATCACTGTAGCAATGTTCAAAAAAGATACCAAGTTTGGGTGAGAGGAGATTAAAAACAGGGTGCATCACGTCAACATAGAGTTTATGGATTTCACCCATAGCTGCACATTCAACAGTGGCCTATAATAATAGCTATTGATAGTAATTGGTTAGCTAATAAATTGGAGAGCTACATACCTTAAAATCAAGTACACCATAATCATTTGGATGCTGAAAGATTAGCTCAGGAATGCCATGAGGAAGTAACTGGGCAGTATAGAATCAGATTCTGCACAAGTGTATTACATATCAAGCAAACCTTATTCCAGTCATATTGCTTTAGTGTATTATTAATGTGATATCAATATTGATTGAGTTCCACCTGGAGCCAAGGAATAAATATCCAGCAAAAAATCATCCTGAAAAAATAGAATATTAGTGGTTATTGTGTCAAAGAAAGGAAAGCTTACATTTGAAGTGTGTTGTCTGGGTTATACCATCCATTATCTATTCCAAGCTATAGAATAGATTCAAATCTGGGTGAGAAACATCTTCACATCTGTAACCAAGCAATCTCAGGCATAACATTCTTCTTTTTCCTCATCCATTGATGCTGGACAAACCCAACTAAGGATGGATTGTGCATTTGACAAAGCATTGTTTGAGCATTTGCAACCCCAAAGTTTTCAGTTCCCATATTGCTCTGAGTTATAAGTGACATGTTTAGGTAAATTTAGTATATGATGTTGACAAAGAGCACTGCACACACTTACAACCAAGGTCCTTGACAGTTATCAAATAATATGAAAGAATCAGCTGAGGATTCTGGTTAGAATGCCAAATTTTCAACCACATAATTTGGCCCAAAAACAGTTTAACAGCAATTTGAAGTGCTAAGCCAAAGTGCAACCACTTATCATGCTGATTGAGTGCCCAGATATTGTTTATACCAGCTGCCCAAAATTGTCATTGCCGGAGTTGACCTGCTTTGTGCTCTTGTACAAGTGCTAGTTCATAGGTGTGAAAATACTCCTGAATGACTCTTCTAAAATGACAAGTCAGTGCTTTTTGCACTCAAAGAAGAATGAATATACTTACCTTGCAATACTCATACTGTATTCATGAAATAGTAAGCTCACCATTTTGCAAGCACCTGCCTGGGGATATATAGCATGCAGTTTTATCATGACTGGCTGTATAGATTCTTTTATATGCTGTTGTTGGTGAGTGTGCTGGAGGCCAAGCTGCTTCCAAATTTCAGTAAATTTAGTAAGACTATGGGACAAGCAACTTGTTTAGAAAATAAGTTTAAACATAATCTGGAGAATAAACCTTATCTGATACCATATATATTAGTATTAATGGTTTTGTGAAATTCCTGAACAATTTGACGATCTGTAAGGCATGCTGCCCATAAACACCTAATAAGAGGCTCAATATCAGTGAGAGTCGCCAACAAACTTTATCATCAGATTAGCACATATTTAGTCTAGGCTGGACTTATGGGTGGGCTTCCATCATATACAAGTCAGCATTTACTAGTAGTATTCTTTGAAATGTTAAGTATGGTAGCTGAATACTCAGAGTTGCTGGCATCAGCTTATCAGAAGACTTACCTTCTATGAGTTTCTACTTTCATGATGCCATGGCTATATGTCTCATATTATAACATCTATTATCACACTGGTAAGTAACTTACCTAATTACTATTATAAGATTTATCAGATCTGTGGCTTATTATTAATATGTATGTGGCATGCCAGGTATGTGCCACTGCATCTGCCTTCTTTCATAATCTCCATGTCTAGCCTTGTGTACATCAGGGCTTCCACTCTATTGTGGTAATAGTACTTACTACAATAGGATAGAAGATCCAATGTAATTCCAGTGGCAGCAATTTAGCTGCTATATAATATGACTGCCAAAGTTTCTTGCCAGTGGTGAGTTGATCTAGCAATTGTGTATATTAAATACTCATGGATCATTTTCTGAAGTTGTCCTTGGGTGATTGCCAAGCTTCTTATTTAACCTAAGTTTACTGGCTTTCTAGAACACTGGAATCTTATCCTGATATGCCACTATTGTAGTAAGCAATCATTTCTCCTTATAAGCTGATTCTTTCTATGATTCTGATTTGATAAAATCATACTACACAGGTTTTTTGCATGCCACAGATCTATTTTGTTACTGATGCCCTGACATTATGGAGAGAAGCCATTTCCCCCTGCAAGTCAATCTTTTGCATGGTCCTGACCTGATGAGGTGACATAGATTATATTTGGTTTTAGATGAGATGCAGCACAATTTGATTCTGGTTTTTCTTTGCATTGTCAAGTTTGAAGTGCCAGCATAGTATGTCCAAATTCACTGTGCCTTCTGATTATCATCCAATTTGTAGACTCACCATCCATCTTAAGATATATTCAGCCAGGTACTTAAGTTTTCTTTGAGCATGCTATAGATACAAACTTATCTGCTCCCACAGTTTTTTTTTACTCTCTGCTTTACCATTATGTCTCAATTTGATGCTGTTCTCATCTCTGAGTTCACCAAAAATCCAGTGGCTGAGAAGAATAGCATCTATCAAAGTTCATCATGCAAGGCTATTGTTCACAAAGGCCAACCATATATTTATGTGGGCTGGAAGGATAGAAAACCTGGTCATTATGTCTGTGCTTTATATTATCAGTGCTATCAGAATCAGCCTGGTTCTATTATGCTGAGACATGGTATGTATTCCTTTACATGATTTAATGCATAATATTCATTGTTTATGATCCCAAATGTTCTTAGTTCTCATGTTTGTACAGTGCTCAACTAATGCTGCATATAATTCAGGTAATACTGGCAATCATAACCCTAACTTTGTGCTAATGTTAATATTTGGTAGGATCAATCAATCCTCCCCAAGTCTTCCAATCAATCCAAATATGTCAGGTTTTTCTCACCATGCTGCAGCTGCTGCCATTGCTATACCACCACTGAGAGCACCACCTATGGCAGGATGTGACCACCTTTCTGATGTTAGGATTCCCTCAGCTGCATGGCATTTACCATCTATATACCCAGACACCATGACAAGCCCTGCTATTGGATACAGCAACAATCACATTTTGTATCGTCTTGTGTGTAAGGAGATGGCATACCGCAGCCATGCGGGCTCAAGTTCTACTGGTCCTAGCTTTGCACAAATGATCACATTGTCAATCAAGGCCTTGCATAAGGGAGGTGCCACAAAATATGCCAATAATCACATGCATGGATCTTCTATTGGCATATGTGGTCAATATTAAATTATAAACTGCTAATTTCTTAAATAAATTATAGAACATATGTGAAGGTGTGAAACATTTTAATGCTCACCTGACTGCATCACAGCTTCAACTTCTTGCTCTCAGTGTAATCATCCCATGCATTCGTAATTTTGACCCTGATTTTCCTTGGTGCACAGAGGAGTTTGTGGTGCGCGATGCTGAAGGATGGGTCAACCTTGCGAAGTATCCTCATCCCAACTCCAGTTACTTTTATAATGGATGTCTTCACCAGAGAGGTCAGAAGATGGTATTCAAGACACGGATATGCCCCCTTTTTGTGGTTGTTCTGGAGGCTCAATGGTTGGAATACCAAGAATTCAAGGAGTGACCACAGATTCTGGATGCCTCAAAGTCACACCTGACTTCTCTCTCTCCACAATTTTCTATTTGTGAGATCCCTACTCATGCACACTCAGCATCCCCTTTGGCAGGACCATCTGCTCAATCAACAAGATTGTCAGCTTTCAAGGACAATATTACTTCCCTGGATCCACAAGTCGAAAATAGTCAGGTCCTGACCTCGCACTCAGGCCGACTCTTCTTGCTGGGCTCAGAAAATACTCCTGGATTACATTTTACATTTGTCAATAGCCCTCAGGTATGTGTTGAGTGTTTTTTGCATTGTGTGCACTAATTTATTCTCTAATTTTTAGACCATGTCACCAAATAGAAGTATTATTATCAAGCCTCAGATACTAATTTCCCCCGATCAAAAGGATATACAGGATGCTTTGAGATCTGATAGACCTACAGCACTAGATGTTGAGAAAAGTATGTAATATCTCTAATATTGAACTGCAACAAAATTACTCAGTACATTTTGAAGTTTTGAGGCTGATGACACAGTTAATCATTTACTATCCTATCTTCATGATTCTATTTGCCAAGATCATGAAACCCAAGAACCATAAATTCTGTATTGAAGATTTAGCTCTGTTCTCTGGCCAGATCCGAGTTGATCCCAGCCCCAAAGCACTTATTGGTGTTGGAGCTTTCAAAACAGTGCAAACAGCTCAACTTATTCTCTCCACACTCTGCCCTTCTGGCCTTGGGTTGCAGCCTTGTCAACATGCAGTTGCAAAATGACTGTATATTTGGCGTAAGAACCCTGTTACGTTTTACCTTTTCTTTTTACTTCTTTTCTTTTGCTAGCTCCCGATTTGGACTTATACTTTCTTTCGCAATAGTCACTTGCATACCCTCGCGACTATTGCACTGGCATTCCGGCTCCTTCACGATTACTCATTTCTCCTGACTCCTTACTTCACACTGACTGATACATCAGTCAGCCTTTACTCATACATGCTTATTTCTCATCTCCTCTTTTGTACTCTACAAGCCTACCCTCATCTCCTTTTCATGTATATAAACCCCTCAACGGGTTCCATGTACTTTAGCTTAGTTCTCCCTTGTATTCTCTCGAATACATCACCTCTTCATGCTAGCTCCTAGGCGCTCTCTTTCGTCTGGTCTCCTAGTCAACTAGTCCTCGTTCTACTATTGAATGGATGCTACCTTGAATTACCTCGAACCCTTGACCCTAGGGTTATCCAGTACTTGTTTCTTGCCTCACAAGGGCTACACTCCTATCTACCTGGTCGAAGTGTAACAAACCCCAATGGGAAACCGCCATTCAAACACTATATGATTGCTGATGAACTTCAAAAGCTCTACTCTGAGGCAGATCTGTTATACTGGGCTCAATCTCTCTTGAGTACAACTTATAACTTCATCAACAATGTGCTTGCCAATACCAGAATGAAGCTGCCAATTTTTACCATTCCTTGTCTACACATTGTTGACAGTGGCCTAGCCCTCACCACTTCGAGCAGTGATAAAGTTGCTGGTAAATTAGCTGTTGGCCATAAGCCAGGCTCTGTGGATATTGCATATCTTGTTAAGGAGCTTATTCCAGATGGCAAGCCTTTTTTCAAGTATATCTACAATGTGACACCTCTGCCACTTTTATACTGTGACCACCTGAACTATGAAATTGCTGAGTTTTTGGTATTTACACAGCATATTCAATATGCTAAGGTAACTAAATATCAGGCATACATTTCTGATTATCAAGGTATGGCATAAATTTTTATTCTTAAATATTATACTGACCACTTTTGCAGGAAGTGGTTTGCCTTTGACAGATCCACAAATCATGACCCACCTGTAAGCTTCATCATTTCCATCTGCACAGTATTTAAACTTATTTCTACATGGCTCTGTGAGCCAAGGTGAAAATATATTCGGCAAAGGAAACTTAGAGAAAGGTGTGGCAGAGTTTGCAAATCAGCATGTAGGCAACAAGTACTGTAAGTGGCCAGGATTTGGCCTTGCTGAACTTGGCAACAATGGGATGTGCAAGCAGTCTAATGCAGAATGGTCAGAGGAAGTTGCTGAGGTTGTTGGCAGTTCAGCAGTGTAGTGTTACACTTCACCCTGGGTAGGGTGGAGTGCAGCCCTACAGAGACTTGACCTCCAGGGCAATTCAAGGAAAGACTGGATATCCCATCAGCACACATGCATGAATGGGATCTGAGGACGAAGGAATGGAGTTCAATGAAGAACTCATCAAGTATGCATGCCATAGGGTCATG
>JBBPKM010000429.1:0-14893 GCA_038089255.1 Austroboletus rostrupii
GATCAAAGGAGAAACAGATAGATTAAGGAAACAAGGAGGAAGAGATGAGGAGCACCAAGGAGGTGCGATGAATTTAGAGAAGACTTGCTGTTGGAGCAAGCGCAGCCAAGTGGCTGGAAAGGCATCATCAAGATGCACAAGGGTCTGATGGAACATCTGATAAGAATCAGATGTGACTTGATAAAAGATCTGTTGAAGATCTGGGATGCCAGGAGACAGACTAGAAGTTCCTGTGTGAGAAAGAGCACAGGAAGCGCATGGAGCACCATGAGGAGATGCCCAGGGTCGAGAGAAAGCATTGGCTGATAAGCCAGATGCGCAGCAAGATGGTTCCTGATCATATAGAAGATAATCAGGAAGCAGGAGGAGGTTCTAATGATCAATCAGTGATATCTTGGTGGAGTACTGTGACTGTTGATGAGGCAGCAACAGGAGAGAGTGCAGGATGTTCGGAGATGTTTTGGGATTAAGCAGGGACCGCATAGAGAGTGCCAGAGAGAATTCAGGGAACCAGGAGGAGATCTGGGAGAAGGAGGAGATCTGGATGCAGGGAAAGCGGAGATACATCAGGGATGGTTCTGATGGGTCGCCGCAGTGTCTGGGAAGGTTCTGGAGCGGTCTGGATGTGACTGATCAAGAGGGGCACATGGCAGGAAGCCATCAGTGACAGGTACAAGGAGGAGACATATCTGGAAGGTGCCAGATATGGGTCAAGGAGCCTTGAGGCGGCAAGGGAGACCAGAGGGGACTGAGGAGCATCCAGGGGAATGCCTGGAGTGACGAAGGACAATTGGCTTTGAGTCTTTGTTAAAGATCCAAAGGGTTCTGATTGGGTCCAGGATCAGAAGATAATCTGGAAGTTCTGGGATGATCAAAGAAAGCGTGATCTCAATGAAGAGGACGCATCAGGATATGCCCAAGGGCACACAGAAGTGCTAGGGACTTGTCTGGATGCTGGCAAGAGAGCCAGGGGTTCTGGTGAACATCTGATGGAGATCAGATGTGATCTGGATGGCTTAGCTTTTGTTAAAGGGTAAGCGGTTCTGGATGTGGCCAGATGGCCCAGGTGACTGTGGGTGGATTGGATAGAGGTCCAGTAGGCACAGTGGTTCGGTTGGGACTTCCAGGAGTTGGGCCTGAAGTCAGGTACAGGTGCAGGAGGAGACTCTGATCTAATTGTAAGCCAGATCTGGGAGAAGCGGTCAAGGAGAAGCATCAGAGGAGGCTGATGCGACTGGATACAAGGGAGATCTTTGAGAGCAAGTTCCAGGAGAGATCTAGAAACCTGGGAGCACTTCTAGGAGGCCAGATGGGTTACTGGATGAGGAGACCATATGGACTTAGTGAAGAGAACATGATCCAGGGAGATCAGGGATGGCCAGGAGAGAGATCCAGAAGCTCAGGGAACTGGGAGAGCATTCAGAGGATGCTGAATGCGAACCATAAGAGGGTGATCAGATTGTGATCCTGATCCAAGGATAGAAGGAGGCTGGATGGCTCATAGAGAGCAACTGATAGGGGACATCCAGGGACAACCCAGGAATGGCTCAGGAGAGCCCAGGAGAGGCCTGGAGGATGCCAGGAGCATACAGGGGCGGAGGGATCTTTGGTAGAAAGAGCAGGAGATGGCTGATCTAGGAAAAAGTGTAGTGGGGCTACCAAGGTAGGGATAAGTTATAACACCGACCATAGAACGCCACCATGACATGTGATTGTTGATGCCCTAGTCAATGAACATTTGTTTGGATACCTAGATTGCATTGAAGATGATGTCCTTTGTAGTACCATCTGCTTAGCAAGGGATATGGCACATGTCAAACTGCTCTGCACTCTCTCTTGAACAGTCCTTGCTAATGGGAGGTTTATCCCAAACCCTGTCCTGACCTGTGTTACAATTTCTTTATTATACGGACACACTTTCTTTTCTTTCATGATGCTCCTATATGGACTACTTTGGCATTGTACCTGCCACCACAGGTTTCCTTCATATGTTATCACGATTACTCATAAAGACTGCACATCAGTTATCTGATTACCCAGTCTCACCTATATTTTCCCTTTTTCACTCTTGGCCCATGCAACGATTGATACGTATATCAGCCTTACATCATAGCAATGTAAAGTAGTTTAGTTCTTCTTGGTCAATACCAAGCTTACTTTGCTCCCAATTGTTCTCTTCTGGTTGGATTATCGAGCACCGAGTCTTCATCATACTCTAGAGTGGATGCTTCCTCGTGCAGCTTATATCGAGGTCTTTATTAACTACCGAACAACTATGCTCGGAACTTGGTTCATCCGAGGCTACACTTGGATCTACTTGGCACAAGTGTAACAAAAGAACTAAACTCCTTCATCACAACTAGCATTGCCTAGCTCACCCAACATATCGTTTAATCATTTTTCTGGTTGGTGGAATTGGCAGGACTTCCTTGCACCCTCTACTGCATCCGGATCTTTGGAAGATTTACCAATAGACCCCAACGAACCAATTGATACTGAAGCCCCTGAGCTTCAGCAACTTGAATGATAGCTTAGTAGCTCCCTCATTATCCTGCGTGTACTGACACCACCAAGTCCTACACTCCAACCACAGGCCGGAAGAATTTTTGCTTTCCCACCAACATCAGTCGCAATGTCCACCGCTATGGTGAAACCAACAGAATTACGCCTTGGAACCCCTGAGGATTTTGACAGATCTTATGCTAGAGCTCTTCTCTGGCTAAGATCAGTGCAACTCTATCTAGCTGTTAGCTGTTACGCTTGTCCCAGGTAGAGCCAAGTGTAGCCTTGAATGAACCAAGTACTATAAACCTGTAAAGAAGTCTAAGGACCTTGTGTAAGGGTAGCACGAGAAAGCATCCACTCAAGAGTAGGATGGTGACTTGGTGCTCAATAGACTCAACGGAAGAGAATGCTGAGGAGCAAAGTGAACTTGGTATTAACCAAGGAGAACTAAACTGGAATACATGGTGCTATGCATATGACTGATATAGGTGTCAATGTGGAGCACAGGCCAAGAGGGAAAAGGAAATACAAAGCATGACTGGGCTATCTGATGACAGATATTCGATCGCAACATAATAAAAATGACAAGTGGAGGAAATCTGCCATGGCAGATTCGATGCCGAAGTAGTCCGTATAAAGGCATTGTAAAAAGAAAAAGAGTAAGTCCATAAAGCGAAAGCGAGTCATAACATTACCCCCTGTTTACTGTTCTAGCTCTGCGATGAACTAATTTAACCCCTGGTCTAATCTGTATGGGGATCCAGTGATATTTGTGTAGGCGTCATTGGGAAGACCATCATTGGAGGGTGAAGGAGATGGTGGTGAAGGGTGATGGATGGGGTGAGGATCATTCCAATGATGCAAAAGGGTATAGGGGCATGAACGATGAGTTCCCCATGTAGAGGTGGAACATAGCCCAGCGGGTGATATAGGCAAGCCGTAGATATAGGGGGACCAGGCAGAAGTGTGCGCCCAAAAGGACTGCTGTGAGAAGGACGAGGACGAGAATGGAGAGGGCTGCGGCATCATTCAACACAGTGCACAACAATTAGCTTGGTGTCCAGGAGCCCACCAAAGACAGTGATTACACTGATAGAACTCGCAATCGATCTGTATATGATTCAGCCTATGGCAAGAGTAGCAGGCTTGGTTGTATCTTGGATGGTTTGCTGGCAGGGGATTTTCGCCATTATTTCCCAACCACCAGGTGTCTACATGGGTGGCGTATTGTTCTTCGTCGGTGTGGAGTGGGGTAGAGGACACAGACGGAGTTGAAGGGGTATCAGAGAGCCATGTTTCTAACGATGGTTTGTTGGCTGATTCCTGGCAGTATTGGTCAACATCTAAAAAGAAATCCGTAAAGCCTAACTCATTCGTGGCTGTTACCAGATTCTCCTTCATCGCCATGTGGATTTGGAGCAAACGCTGCCCTTCGCGCTCGGTTTGGCTCTTCTGAGCCAAGAGATTACCCATGGTAGTGATGGATGTACTCTGTAGATAAACCATAAACAAGGCGTGGAGAGCAGAATTGGGGTCAACATGGGCGTTGATGCATGTAGCAAACCGGGGATGAGTGAGAATTTGATTGTACACATTTGACTTTACTATCCCAGAAAGGGGTTCCTTCCAGCAATGAGTGGCATGGGGTACATGGATGGCATAGGTAACGGGGTGGCTGCGAGGTGGGGATAGCGAATGTGCCTGCCATTCTTCTTCGCCGGTATGATTCCAGGTAACATCCAGTTCCTGGGAGAGTCTCTCAATGGCGACATTGGTTACAAGTGGGGTGACGGGACGAGTGGATGTGGGTGATGGGGCTGAGGAGCAGGAGAGTTCGGAGGGGGATGAGATGGAAATAGTGGAGGTGATGGAAGACATGTTTGCTGGGTAGATTTCTGGGTGGGTTTCTAGTTCATTTCTTGCCATTAAGCCATTTTTTATAATCTTTCAAGAGGGTCTGTGTGTGTTCCAATTTGCTTTCAGGGACCCAAGAGTCCTCCTCCAGTAAGTACCCTTTCCAATGGATAAGATAAGACCTTGCCATTGGATGCCCGTGATGGTGTAGTATCTTTTCCATTTCATATTCCTCCTCTCCTGCGATAAGGTCAGGTGGAGGTGATGGAAAGTTTTGACTGTATGTCTCGGTTTCAGTATACCAAGATAGGAGCATGGCATGAAAAACATCATGTATTTTCCATACTTTTGGAAGACATAATCAATAGGTGATTGGCGATAGTACCTGAGTGATGCTAAATGGCCCTTCATGTTTTGGAGCAAACTTTGGGTCTGGAAGGTTCTGTTGGAGGTTCCGTGTTTCCAGCCATACTTTTTCTCCTATTTGGAACAGTCTGAAATTCCGTCAGGTGCATAGTGTCATGACTTGCCATGCTAAGTCATGAGCTGTGATTGCTTCCTGTCAGTTGGCAATTAAATCTTTCAGGCATGTTTCTATGGTGGGAAGACTTGTTGTTTTTATCATGTCAGGCAGTGCTGATGGTTCATACCCCATTGTTAGGAAGAAGGGAGATTTTCCTGCGACAGAATGGAGGTGGTGGTTGTGCACGAATTCGGCTGTTGTGATATGATTTGACCAGTCCGTTGGGTGGTTTCCACACACAATGCACAAGTAAGTTTCGATTTCTTGGTTTACACGTTCCGTTTCTCCATCAGTCTGAGGATGATAAGCCATTGACAATGCAAGTTGGTAATTTAACAGTCTTCCTAATTCCTTTGTGAAGGCAGATGCAAACTGCGGTCCTCTATCCGATATTATTTTATTGTAGAGTCCGAATCTTTTATAAACTGAGTGGAAAAAGAGGCTGGCCACCCCTTCGGCAGTAACGGTAGACATAGTTGGGCAGAGAATTACCCCCTTAGTAAAACCATGGTTGACCACAACCAGTAGAGCATCAAAGCCTTCCGCAGTAATGGGGAGGTGAGTGATAAGGTCACAAGAAATTTGTTGAAACAGGCGGGTACAGGAGGAAGCGATGGGAGTATGTGGCAGAAGTGTGGGGTATGTATTAACTTTGTGTTGCTGGCAGATTCCACAGCCAGCAACATAAGAGTGTACAAAAGAGGCAAGACCAAGCCACCAGAAGTCCGTGGCAACGAGTTGTCGGGTCTTGAGGAAGCCGGGGTGGCCGGCGGTGGGGTGGTCATGGTATTTTGTGACAATGGAACGGTGAAGAGACACTTCCGGGGGAACATAGACACGGCCACAATAGAAAAGTAACCCATTACGGTGTTGCCAATTGGCGAGACAAGAGTGAAGGGCCGAAGGGAGGTCAGACTGAATAGACTGGAGGGTTGAAAGGATGAGTGGGTCCGATGACAAGGATGCTGAGATACAGTTGTGCAGCGCGATATCAATGAGATTAATAAAGAGGGACAGTGGGAGGAGAGTGACTTTGGTATTGTTGGTAGAGTCATCTGGGCAGCGATCCAGTCAGCATGAAAGGGCATCTGGACTGGCCAATTGAGTACTGGGGACATGTTCAATTTGGAGATCATAATCCGCAAGATCAAGGAGCCAATGCGCCTGTCGGCAGTTGAGCTTTTGCAGCTGCTTAAAGCAGGTGAGGTTTTTGTGATCTGTAAAGACGTGTATCAGAGCAATGGATCCGAGGAGATAGTGTCGCCAGACAGTTAAAGCACGAATCATGGCGAGTAACTTGCGGTCGTAAATATCATAGTTACATTGCATGGCAGTGAACGTTTGGAAGAGATAGGAGCATGGTTGCCATTCGTCATTCTCATTTTTTTGGAGAAGTATTCCCCCCGTAGCATATTTCGAGGTGTCTGTAGCAATGGTGAATGGTCGTGAGGAGTCGGGCATGTGTAGTACTGGCTAGGATGTAAAGATCTGTTTCATTTGAAGGAATACTGTGGTGCATTCAGGAGTCCATGACCAAGTGTGATCCTTTTTTGTAAGATCCAATAGAGGTCATACAATATGCGAATATCCAGGGACAAACCGCCGATAGAAATTGGCAAAGCCAAGGAAGGAGCGTACTTTCCGTGGTTTGGTCGGGGTCGGCCAAGTTGCTATTCCCTCTAGTTTGACCGGGTCCATGGCCAGGGAACCTGGTTTTATGATCATGCCTAGGTACTCAACTGATGCGGAGTTGAACAAGCACTTCATCAGTTGTAGGTGAAGGTGTAATTCCCGCATTTGTTGGAGGACTCGCTGCATAGTGTCATCATGAGTATGCTGGTCGGGTGAGAAGATAAGGATATCATCCATATAAATGACAATCCATCCTTCAGCAATGAGATCATGGAATTCTTTATTTATAAAGCGTTGGAATATCGTGGGGGCATTTTTTGGTCCAAAGGGCATAACCACAGGTTCAAAAAGTCCATGATGCATAATGAAGGCCACCTTCCACTGGTCACCTTCCTTTATTCAAATATTGTTGTACCCCCAGCAGACATTAAACTTGGTAAAGATTTTTGCAGAATGCAACTTGTCAAGAAGATTGGAAATGTGAGGGAGGGGATATGAGTCACGAATAGTGTGGTCGTTCAGGTACCAATAATCTTGTACCAGTTGTAACTTTCCATTCTTCTTTTTAACAAAGAAGAAGGAAGCAGCTTGAGGTGACATCGACGGTCAAATTTTTCCTAGTTTGAGGTTTTCATCCAGGAACTCATCTTGGGCAATATGTTCTTTTGCTGTTAATGGGTATAACTTGCCGATCTTTGGTTTAAAGGTTTCGGCCAAATTTATTTTGTGATCACAATCTCGAGACGGTGGTAATGGGGTGTCTTCATCGGAGAAGACATCTGTGAAGGCAGCATACTGGGGTGGTAAAGTGACTTCTTCCTTTTTTGCATGCATTGCTAAGTTGGTAGATGTTGTAAGTACTGCGCAGGTTAGCACTGGGTTTGGGATAAACTGTCTGTTGGCTAGAACCATTCGGGAGAGGGTACAAAGCAGTTTGAGGTGTGCCATGTCTCTTGCCATGCAGATGGTGCTACAAAGAATGTCGTCTTCGGTTCAATCCAGATATCCAAACAGATGTTTGTCTATGAGGGCATCGACATTAATGTGTTTTGGTGGTGGTGAGCATAGTCCGGGTGCCGTAAATCGTATAAAGCGTTGCTCCATTGTTTTTTGACCTTGTGGGCAGCTACTAAGTCTGCCGACTGATCTGACTCCTGGGGAATTCGTAATGTTTTTCTTTTCCAGTCAATCTCTGGGTTCATGGCCATAAGCCACGGGAATCCCAAAATCATTGTTTCTTTACCGCAGTTCATGAGATAGAACTTGGTCGAGCATACATAACCATTAATATTTACAAACAGCATAGTTTTGAACTTGATAGTTCCATTGCTGTTGGTCAAGGCATCTACATTGTGAATAGTGATAGATGCAGGGAGGCAGACACAAGGAAGTTTTTGAGATCTGGCAAACTCCCAATCTATACAGGATACTTGGGCTCCTGATTCAACGAGGGCAGTAGTGGCAATGGCTTTGAGGTTCATGTTGATGGGCATCATGATTTGAACTGGGATGCACATGGCTTTCATTGATACTGGTACAGCGTTACATGAAACATCTAAATGGGGAGATACATGCATAGCGGGTGTTCTTCCTTTCAAAAACCCAGGTTGATTTGGCTGATAGTTTCATCGTCCTGCATTTCCATGATGTTGGCCTTGGTTTCTTCTTCGACTTTTCGCACTGTCTGCGGAGGAGGGACGGTTTGCGTTTGCATATTACTGGGGCAGGTTCTCACCGAATGCCCTTTTTTTCAGCACAGAAAACACAAGCCTTCTTTTTGGCATCTCTCCCTTTCTTCAGGCGTCAGTTTTCGGATAGTGACGGCATCAACATCCATTGCATTTAGATCACAGGTGGGCATATTTTGTGTCTGGAAAGAGGGGTTGAATGTGGTGCTCCCCCAGTTTCTGTTGTGAGCGATTTCGAGTGCTTGCTCCTCTACTCCTGCAAAATGTGTTGCCTTTGCATACCAGTCTTTCACCTTGTCTGGTACTTTTTCCATGGATTGGATCCTACGCATGAGAGAAACAGGAATGCCACTAGCGAAATAATTGATAAGGACCTGGTTGTTGGTGATTTCTATTGATGCGATCTTGCTTTCAAATGTTGCAATATATTTTTGAAGCATTGGATTGTAACTGCCTCTCCTATTTTCCGTGATATGTTTGTGCACCAACCAAGCCAATGAATCGCCCTTGATGTCTGCGTTCTTGAACACAGCACAAAATTCTGTTTCAAAATCTGTCCAGGTTCCCAGAGTGAAGGAGCCAGCTGTCAGTTTAGATTCTTGAAAGGTGTCCGCCCATGTGGTGGCAGTCCCCTTTTTCATAAATGATAATGCATATGCAATCTGCTTGTTTGCCGTATTGTAGAGTTTGTTGTTAATGGCCAGATACATTTGTACTGATCATAGCCAGGGTAGTACCCTAGCATATGATCCATCAAAATCTTCAGGGGTTCTGAGGCATGATTCTGTTGGTTTCACAGTGGCTGTGTTAGACATAGCAGGTGCTGTGGTGTTGGTAGGTGGAAAGGCAAAGATCCTTCTGGCTTGTGGTAGGGGCATAGGACTTGGCAGTGTCGGTATGCACGGTATAACAAGCAAGCGACTTAGTTGTTGCTTGAGCTGCCAAAGTTCAGGGGCTTTGGTGTCAATTGGATCATCGGAGTCCATGGGTATTTCACTCGAAGATTCGGACGCAGTAGAGGGTGCAGGGGAGGCCTGCCGATTTCGCTATGAAAAATGGTTTGTTGATATGATGGGTGAGCTAGGCAATACTAGTCGCAGTGAGAAAGTTTAGTTCTTTTGCTATGCTTGTCCCGGGTAGAGCCAAGCATAGCCTTGAATGAACCAAGTACTATAAACCTGTAAAGAAGTCTAAGGACCTTGTGTAAAGGTAGCACAAGGAAGCGTCCACTCAAGAGTAGGATAGTGACTTGGTGCTCAATAGACTCAATGGAAGAGAATGCTGAGGAGCAAAGTGAACTTGGTATTAATCAAGGAGAACTAAACTGGAATACATGGTGCTATGCAAATGACTGATATAGGTATCGATGCAGAGCATGGGCCAAGAGGGAAAAGGAAATACAAAGCATGACTGGGCTATCTGATGACAGATATTTGATCGCGATGTAATCAAAATGACAAGTGGAGGAAATCTGCTGCAGCAGATTCGATGCCAAAGTAGTCTGTATAAGGGCATTGTAAAAAGAAAAAGAGTAAGTCCATAAAGCGAAAGTGAGTCGTAACATCAACGACAAACTATATGATACCCCAAATAAGCAAATCGCGTACGCATTATCGTTTATGAAGAAAGGAATGGCAACAACTTGGGCCAACACCTTTAGAGAGTCAAAACTAACAGCCGGGACCTTTACTCTAGGATCCTGGACCAACTTCGAAATGGAGTTCCGTGCAGCCTTTGAAAACATGGACCTCAAAGGTGACTCACTTGCATGGTGGGCTCAAGAGCAAATCTATGAAAATAGAAGCGGAGGATACAACCCGGCACTTCAAAAGTATATCACTATGTTCCAAAGCAAAGTAGCCTTGACCGGAATCACCAACGATCAGGTACTCATTGACTACTTTGCCTCTGGTATCCCAGTCTCCCTTATGTGCCGCATCCAAACTATGGAGAAAGTGCCCAACAAAGTAAAAGATTGGTACACGAAAGCCACACATTTTTCCGGAGTAGAGGAAAGAGCCCTGGAAATCACCCACAAACGAGGCCGAGGAAGCACTACATTCACGCCCACATTCCAAACACGAAATATCCCTACCTGCAACCCTAACGCAATGGATGTTGATGCTGTCACCATCAAAAAGTTGATCCCAGAAGAAAGAGAAAGATGTAGAAAGGAAAGGTTATGCTTTTTGTGCTGACAAAAAGGACACTCTGTAAGTAACTGCCCTAACAACACACAAGGATGACCCAACCCCCCTACGTGAACTATACGAAAGGTCGAAGAAGAAACTAAAGCGAGCATTACGGAGATGCAGGACGATGAAACCGTAGGACAAATCATCCTGGGTTTTTAAAGAGGAGAACACCCGCAATGCACATATCTCCCTTGCCAAATGTTTCGTGTAATGCTGTACCAGTATCTATGAAAGCAATGTGCATCCCCGTTCAAATTATGATGCCCATCGACACGAACATCAAAGCCGTCGCCACCACCACCCTCATTGACTCTGGAGCCCAAGTCTCTTGCATAGATTGGGAATTTGCTCGATCATGAAAACTTCCTCGCACATGCCTCCCTATGCTTATCACCATCCGCAATGTCGATGCCTCCACCAATAGGAACGGAACTATTAAGTTCGAAACTACGCTATTCGTCAATGTCAACAGACTTGTCCAATTAACCGACTTCTATCTAATGAATTGTGGAAAGGAAACGATGATCTTGGGATTTCCATGGTTAACAGCGGTCGGACCAGAAATAGATTGGAAGAAGAAGACGTTGAGAGTACTGAAAGAATCCGACCAAACGGCTAAATTAATAGCAACCCACAAACAAGAAAAAGAATGAACAAAGAAACTATATGCCCTTCGGTGACCAGATTATATGACTTCTCCTCCTCGACACGTCAATGTAGACACACTAGTCAATGAATATCTATTTGGCTATCTAAATCGTACAGAGGACGATGTCCTATGCAGCACTATTTGTCTCGCTAGAGATATGGTGCATCTCAAACCCCTTCGAATGTTGTCACGCACTATATTAGCTAACGGACGGTTCATCCCTAACCCAAGTCTGACCTGTGGAGTTCCAACCATGGCAACAGACCTAGCCATTCATGCAAAAAGGATAAAGTAGTGTTACCAACACAGTATGCTGAGTATACCGACATCTTCTCTGACAAGGACACACTGCTACCTCCATCCCGAAGTTGCGACTATGAAATCAGCCTAACGGACTCCTTTAAACCCAAGATCAGAAAGCTATATCCGTTGACCAACGAGGAAAGGAAGGCACAGGATTATTTTCTCGATGAAAACTTAAAAAACAGAAAAATACGACCTTCCACCTCCCCCCAGGCTGTGCCTTTTTTCTTTGTCAAAAAGAAGGATAGTAAACTACAACCAGTGCAAGATTACCGATACCTCAATGACCACACAATCTGAGACGCCTACCCACTGCCACTAATCTCTGACCTCCTTGATAAGCTCAGCATGGCGAAAATTTTCACCAAGTTTGACGTACGATGGGGGTATAATAACATCCGGATTAAAGATGGAGACCAATGGAAGGCCACATTCATCACCCATTGCGGACTATTCAAACCCATTGTAATGCCCTTCGGACCAAAGAATGCGCCAGCAACCTTTCAGAGGTTTATGAACAATGAATTCCGCGATCTGATTGCAGAAGGGCGCATTGTCATTTATGTATATGGACAATATCCTCATCTTCTCTCCCAACCAACAAACGCATGATGAAACAATGTGACAAGTACTCCAACGAATGCATGAGCTTCATCTTTGCCTGCATCTCAGTAAATGTCTATTTAATTTGGTATCCGTGGAATACCTCAGGATGATTGCTTGCCCTGGATCCCTTGCCATGGACCCGGTCAAACTGGAGGGGATTGTGTCATGGCCCACTCCTATGAAACCTAAAGAAGTCTGTTTGTTTTCACCTTAAATAGATCTTCACATCTCAGCCGGTGCTACGAATGCCAGACCCTTCATGACCATTTGCAATTGCGATGGATGCCTCTAAATATGCTACCGGAGGTATTCTTCTTCAAACCAATGAGAACCAGGAATGGCACCCTTGCTCATACCTCTCACAAACGTTTTCCGCGACAGAACAGAATTATGACATCTATGACTGAGAACTCCTGGTGATTATTAGAGCTTTAGTGGCCTGGCAACATTACCTGTTGGGGTCTGCATCCCCAGTCCAAGTTTTTACTGACCACAAAAATTTGACGTACTTCAAGCAACCTCAAAAACTGAACCGACGACAAGCTCATTGGTTGCTTGACATTTCCAACTATGATCTCCAAATCGCTCATGTCCCAGGAACGCTGCTAGCCGCCTCTGATGCCTTATCCTGTTGACCGGATTGCTGCCCTGATGATTTCATGGATAACACCGATGTTACACTTCTTCCCCCAACACTATTTGTTAACCTCATTGACACCGCCCTTCACAATCGTATCTCAGCAGCATCTGCCTCTGATCCATTCGTTCTTACAATGCTCCAATCTCTTCATGAAGATATCCCATCCACCCTTCGATCGTGGCTTGCTGATTGGCAACTACATGACAATGTTCTCCTCTATCGTAATCATGTTTATGTTCCCCCTAATGTCACTCTTCATCATACTATTGTTGAATGCTGCCATGATCATCCTACGGCAGGACACCCCGGCTACTTAAAAACCCGACAACTCATCAGCCACAACTTCTGGTGGCCAGGATTAGCTGCTTTCATCTGTTCCTACATTGCCGGATGTGCTACCTGCCAACAAATGAAAGCCAATACCAACCCTTCCCTTCCCCCACTTACACCCATCACCTCTTGGTGTACATAACCCTTTCAACAGGTCTCCTGTGACCTCATCACTCACCTCCCTACTACCCATGGTTTTGATGCACTTTTGGTCATAGTTGACTATGGGCTTACAAAGGGGGTCATTCTATGCCCAACTATAGCTATGGTTACTGCAGAAGAAATTGCCAACCTTTTTTTTCATTCAGTTTACAAATGATTTGGATTGTACGACAAAATTATCTCCAATTGAGGACTGCAATTTGTGTCAACCTTTGCTAAGGAGCTAGGATGACTCCTGAATTACAAGCTAGCCCTATCCATGGTGTACCACCTGCAGATGGATTGGGAAACTGAACGTGTCAATCAGGAAGTAGAAACTTACCTTCAAATAATCTGCAGAAACTACCCAACTGAGTGGCCCACACATATCTCATCCATGGAATTTGTCCATAACCACCAACCGCATTCTGTTACAGGAAAATCTCTGTTCTATCTACTAATGGGCTATGAACCACTGGCACTCCCCACAGTAACTCCTCAGACAATGCTTCCAGCAGTAGAAGAACAATTAGAAGCACTTATGGAAAATAGGGTGGAAGCAACAGCTGCACATGAGTTAGCCTGCCAAACCATGGCCGCACAAATATGGAGAAATTTCCACCTCTTTGTAAAAGGAGAATGAGTGTGGCTTGAAGTGCGTAACCTGTGATGGGCAATAATGGACCCAAAGTTTGCCCCAAAACATGAAGGACCCTTTGCCATTTTAGAGGTACTGTTGCCGATCACTTACAGGCTACACCTCCCCAAAACATGGAAAATCCATGATGTCTTCCACACATCCCTCCTATTCAGATATACAGAGACCAAGACATATGGGCAGAATTTCCCATCGCCTCCACCTAACCTTATCACAGGAGAAGAAGAGTACAAGATCGAATACATCATACATCACTGCGGGTGGCCGACAGCTCGTTCTTATCTCATCTGTTGGAAAGAATACATGGCGGAGGAAGATTCCTGGGTATGAGAAGCTGATATGTGACATGCACAGACCATCCTGCTAGACTATAAAAAATGACTACAGCAGTAAAAGGGATCAATGAACCATGACAACCCCAACTGCCTCCTCCACCATCTCCTCCCCAACCAACCTCACTCGCTCTCTAGCCCCTTCCCTAGAACCTCGTCGACCCAATACCCCTATTGTAACTCCTGAAGCCATTGAGGCTCTCGCCTGAGAACTCTTGGCATCTCCCACAAGAACACCTGCCAACATATGGACGGAAACAGCAGAAGAGCAATGGACCCAGAGAGTACCCTCCTCCACGCTGCATAACTCATCCCACTTTAGCAGTATAGACATTCCTCGGACTGCCCACCGATAGAAAGAACCCCTAGCAGGAGTCATTAAAACTATCACCTATGACCAGATCCTGGCCAACTCTCGTTTCGCTATGTGTATCGACGCCCAAGTTGAACCCAACTCCGCCCTCCACGCTCTCTTCCTGCTCTACTTACAGAGCACCTCCATCGCTACCATGGGCAATCTGCTAGCCCAAAAACCCAGAACAGAAAGGGAAGGGCAACGACTATTACAGATTCACACGTCGATGTGTGAAAACCTGGTTACCGCCATGCATGAGTTAGATATGCTGGAGTTCTTTTTAGAAGTTGATAGATACACCCAACGCCTCTGCACAAAGCCCCCACTCGCCTCACGTCTCTCCTCAGATCCTTCAATCCTGTCAGCATCCTCTGCCCCCCTAAGCCCAGAAGAAGAACAAGCATTCGCTCATGTAGATGCATGGTGGTCTGGGAACGATGGATTCGACCCACTTCCAGCCAATCACCCACGATACAATCAAG
>JBBPKM010000430.1:0-14893 GCA_038089255.1 Austroboletus rostrupii
CCCAGTGCATGTTTTTACTGACCACAAGAACTTAACATACTTTAAGCAACTGCAGAAGCTCAATCGGAGGCAAGCCCGTTGGCTCCTTGATATTGCAGATTATGACCTGCTCATTGAATATATCCCAGCTTCTCAACTTCAGGGACCCGATGCCCTTTCATGCTGTCCAGATCAATGCCCAGACGATTTCACCAATAATACCATGGTTACACTCCTCCCTCCATCCCTTTTTGTTAACCTCATCGATACTGCCCTCCATAATCACATCTCCTCTGCCTCCACCACCAACCCACTAGTCCTGCAATCTCTTCAATTCATGAATGAAGACCTTCCCAGTATACTGCACTCCTGCCTATTGGATTGGCAATATCAAAACAACGTTCTTCTCTATTGCAGATGCATTTATGTACCTGCAGATCAGACACTCTGCTGATCCATCATTGCTTGTTTCTATGACCATGCTACTGCAGGCCATCCTGGCTACCTCAAAACTCATTAGCTTGTCTCGACAGAATTTTGGTGGCCCAGTCTGGCAATATTTGTTTGCTCTTACATATCGGGCTGCGCCCTCTGTCAACAGTCTAAAGTAAATATGCATCCTACAGTACCCCCCCTTATACCAATCACCTCCTTGTGCACTTGCCCATTTTAATAGCTTTCATGTGATCTCATCACTGATCTCCTGCATTCTTCAATATATGATGCTCTCTTGGTTGTGGTCAACCATGGGCTCACAAAGGGGGTAATCCTCTGCCCCACTATGAAAACCATAACTGCCAAAGGAATTGCCAACCTTTTTTTTCACTCCATGTACAGGCGATTTGGCTTGTATGACAAAATCATCTTGGACAGAGGCCCCCAATTCGCCTCTATATTCACCAAAGAGCTAGAACAACATCTAAATTACAAAGTAGCCCTCTCGATGGCCTACCACCCACAAACCAATGGGGAAACCAAACGTATAAATCAAGAAATCGAAATGTACCTTCGTATTTTCTATGGGAGTCAACCAACAACATGGGCCAAAAATATCACAACTGCAGAATTTGTCCATAACCACTGCCCCTATTCTGTTACAGGAAAGTCTCCATTCTATCTCTTAATGGGATACGAACCAACCCCTCTGCCAACCATTTTTCACCCAACCAACATTCCAGCCATAGAAACCCAACTCAAAGGCCTAATTGGGGCAAGGGAAGAGGCCCTAGCAGCACACGAATTAGCCCAGCAAACCATGGCTGTGCAAAATCAGAGGAGTTTCTGACTATTCCAAATAGGAGACAGGGTGTGGCTCAAGGCACAAAACCTACGACAATCTATAACAAACCCAAAGTTTGCAGCAAAACATGAAGGACCCTTTACCATGGTGCAGGTGTTATCATCCATCACATATCACCTCCATCTGCCCAAAGCATGGAAAATACATGATGTGTTCCATGCATCTCTTTTAACTCAGTATAAAGAAACCGAGATCTATGGACGGAACTTTCCAGCTCCCCTGCCTGACCTTATCACAGAAGAAGAGGAATACAAAATAGAGCGCATCATATGGCATCGTGGACACCTGAAGGCCCACTCATATCTGATCCGGTGGAAAGGGTACACCACAGAAGATGACTCATGGATACCTGAAAGTGAGCTTCAAAATGCACAGACCATCTTAAAAGAATATAAAAATCAGCTCATCTTAGCTTAAACAGCACCCCAGAACAAAAGATGTCTTCCCCAATTACCCCTACCATCTCCATCTCCTCTCCCCCAAGCTTGTTGTGCTCTTTGGCACTGTCCCCATCCTCAACACGACCCCCTATATCCATTGTCACCTTAGTTGCCATTGAACAAATAGAATGTGCCTTATCTAAGGTGCAATTTGTCGAAACCCCACATTTTGCTCATTACTTCAAAGAGCCCATCTTGGAGCTTATACAATCCCTTGCCTATGACCAGATTCTTGCAAATTCCTGTTTTGCCACATGCGTGGATGCCCACATAGAGCCAGATTCCACCACCCATGCACTCTACTCCCTGTATCTCCAAAGTACCACCATTGGAACTATGGGAAACATTATGGCACAGGATATCTGTATAGCCACCTATGGCCAAAGGCTTCTCCACATTCAGTGAACCATGAAACAAAACTTGGTGATGGCCATGCATGAAATGGATCTCACCAAGTTCTACCTGGATGTAGACTGATACTGCCAAGAAGTCTATTCTAAGCCATTGCTCACCGAGCACATTACCAATAACCTGTCGACCCCCTCTGCATTCTCCTTCACCCTCCATTCCGACAAAGAATGGCTATTGGCATGAACCAACACCTGGTGGTCAGGCAATGATGGGTTTGATCCACTTCCCACTGACCATCCCTGTTATAATCAGGCATGCTACCAATGCCATTGCCTCAGCCATATACAAGTTGACTGTCGCTTCTATCAATGCTTCCATTGCCTCCGCTGGGCTCCTGGCCATCACACCAATTGATGCACCCTACATCGCCCGACCCCAAAACCCTCACCACCTTTGTCCTTGTCATTCTCTTGCTGCTCAGACATGTTGGCATCTTTCAACCAAGCCACAGTAATATTCAGATTGCCCATCTCACCTGCGGAATTTCATACCGCAGCTACACAGGGAACTCCTCGTACATGCCCCTACCCTGTTTTGTGTCCCCGGCATCCTGTTCCTGTTTGGCATCCCTCACCTCTTCTGTCAGATGACAGACTCGACGACATAGCCTATGCTAATATTACTGGATTGCCTTGCAGAGGGTACTTGGACTTGTGAAGAATTGACTCTTCGCAGAGCTTGAGTATAACTGGGGGGTAATATTATGTTTCGCCTCTATTTTGTCGTTTTCTTTCTCTCTACATCTGAATATGGACTTATCTGTTTCTCCATACGATAGCATATCAGACTACATCACTATCGTATCTGCCATCATGGATTTCCTTCACCTTGTCATTTCTTTTACTCATTGGCTGGTCATCACTTAGCTGATTGCCTGGTCTCCCCATGTTTTCCTTCTTTCGTCTCTGGTCCGTGCTATGGATGTATACCTATGAATCTCCCATACCATAGCTATGTACTTTAGTTTAGTTCTCCTTGGTTAATACCAAGTGTTCCTTTGCTCCTAATCATTCTCTTCCAGTCAGTTTATCAAGCACTGAGTTTTTGTTCTACTCTTGAGTGAATGCTTCCTCGTGCTATCTATCGAAAGTCCTTCCGCTCAAAGGCCATTATCGAGTTCTTCCAAGGATATGCTCCATCCTACCCAGTCGAAGCATAACAGTTACCAAGAACCATGCTCTCTGATGGAGCAAGAGCTTCGCTTGCTGGAAGAAAGTGTTAATTGAAGCAGAGGAAGTTCTCGCCAATGTGGCCTTATGGTGGAGACAAGACCAGAAGCAACAAGGAACATTCTGACCCCAACAACTACTGGTTGGAAACAATCCATCCAATTCCACCTGGCCCTTCTCCAGTGTCTCTGCCATGTCTGCTCCAAACCCTCCTCCAACTGGAACAATGATGGAAGCAGGTGAACCAATGGATCTATCCCGTGCTTGTGCCCAAGGAATATGCCAACAATGCAGCAAGCCTTGGCCTTGCACCGAACATATGCCCTGCCCCTGTCAGAACCACCAAAATTACATCGCCGATGAGTTTGTAAAAATACATGAAGCAATGTGCTTGATGCACAATGGACTTCTTACTACAAATAAATCAGATGCACTTACAAATTTTACAAATATTGTCTCGGGTTTTGTCAATGACCAGCAGTAAACAGTCAAACTACTGGTCACTTATGTAATCCACAGAATGATATGAATTTCTTGGAAAACAAACAGACTGACAAAGTCTGAAAATTCCAAAAATGATTGGAAGAAATAAATTATCAAGTCAACCCATGGTCTGTTCGTTGGATTCAGCAGTCAATTGAAAAAGATGTTGATCGAGGACTTCATTATCTTTGATACTTCATCCACGATTCCTGATGAGATGAAGTAACCAGAGAATTGGTTCAACAAATCCAGAACTCTAAGTATAGCCACTTAATCATTGCAGAACTTTGTCAAAAACCCTGACACATTCAGGCAAATGAACAAAAACATCATAGTTCATTAGAAAAAGAGATTGAACTTGAACTAGGCGACAAACAAATGATTCGCACCTCTATCCTCATTGACTTCAGATGTACAGGATTATCTATTAATAAAGAATTTGTCCAAAAGCATGGTATTCTGACTATGGTGCTACTGCAACCCATACCCATGTATAATGTGGACAGAACCATGAACACAGGAGGACAAATATCACACTTCGTAACAGTACAAATGACCATCGGTGAACATACAAAGCAGATTGCACTTTCAGTAACAAAACTTAGCACCAATAATATTTTCCTCGGATACAACTGGTTGAAAAAGCATAATCCACAAATTGATTGGACGACTGGAATGATTACATTCAGAGAATGTCAACACGATTTTCCAGAGTTATGTTAAAGTCCTGAACCTGATTGTGCTTCTCTGGCCAAGTCTGACATGGAGGAAGCAGAATACTAATCGAAGGAAAGAAGGATGAGTAGTAACAGTTATGGAAACCCATGTAGACGGAACGTGTTACAATTCACTTTTCTTTTATGGACTACTACATTTTTCTTTCTACAATGCCCTTATTCAGACAACTTTGGCATTGTACCTGCCATCACAGGTTTCCTTCATGATATCTCGCTGACACACCAATCAGTGTATTCGTCATATGATAGCCCGGTATTGCCTGTATTTTCCTTTCTCGAACATGGTCTGTGGTAGGATACAATGTCTATATCAGTTCGCATCGTATCACTTGTACTCTAGTTTAGTTCTCCTTGGTTAATACCAAGTTTGCTTTGCTCCTCACCACTCTCTTTTGGTGAGTCCATCGAGCACTGAGTCATCATCCTACTCTTGAGTGGATGCTTCCTCGTGCTATACGTCTTAAATGAGATCATCCTAGATCTACCAAATGTTACACTTGTTCCAGGTAGGATGCAAGTGTAGCCTTGGATTAACCAAGTCCGAGTGTAGACGATAGTTAGCCCCTGTGGATGGGACTCATAAAGATAGCACAAAGGGAGCGTCCACTCAAAAGTAGGATGAAGACTTTGGGCTCGAATACTCAACAGAAGAGAACATCGAGGAGCAAAGGAGAACTTGGTATTAACCAAGGAGAACTAAACTAGAGTACAAGGTGCCTATGTGTGTAACTAATATAGGTATCTTCATGGGCACAGACCAGGGGATGGAAAAGGAGAACATAGTAACTACCGGGCTATTGTATGAGTAACCAACAGGCCGATGAGTCAAGGGAAATGACGATGGGGGAAGTCTGCATTGGCAGACGCAATGCCAAAGTTGTCCATATAAGGGCATCGCAGAATGAAAGATGATAAGTCCGTAGAAAAGAGAAGAAATCGTAACACCAAACATCTATGGCTTGGTTCATCCGAGGCTATACTTGGACCTACCTGGTACAAGTGTAATAAAAGAACTAAACTCTTTTATCACGACTAGCATCGCCTAGGTTGCCCACCATATTGACAAATCGTTTTTCATGGCGAAACCAGCAGGTCTCTCCTGCACCCTCTACAATGTCCAAATCTTCAGAAGAAGTACCGACAGATCCTGATGACCCCATTGACACTGAAGCCCCTGAACTTCGGCAGCTTGAGCAACAGTTAAGTCACTCACTTGTAATACCGCACATACTGACCCCGCCAAGTCCTATGCCCCAACCACAAGCCAGAAGGATCTTTGCTTTCCCGCCCCCCATCACCACACCCACAATGTCGACTACTACAATAAAACCAACCAAACTACGCCTCAGAACCCCTGAGGATTTTGATGGATCATATGCCCGGGCACTCCCTTGGCTGTGGTCAGTACAACTATATCTAGCCATCAACAACAAGTTGTATGACACCCCGAACAAACAAATTGCCTATGCACTCTCATTTATGAAGAAAGGAACTGTCATAACCTGGGCAGATACCTTCAGAGAATCCAAGTTAACAGCTGGAACCTTTACCCTAGAGACCTGGGCCGATTTTGAAACAGATTTCCATGCTGCATTTGAAAACGCAGATCTTAAAGGCGACTCCCTGGCTTGGTTGGCCAGAGAATGCATTTTCGCAAACCGAAACAGCAGATATAATCCCGCCCTGCAAAAGAAAATCGCTACATTCCAGAGCAAAGTCACTCTCACAGGAATCACTGATGACCAAGTGCTCATCAATTATTTCGCCTCAGGAATCCCAGTGCCTCTAATGCATCAGATCCAAACTCTAGAAAAAGTACCAGATAAAGTAAAAGACTGGTATACAAAAGCAACACACTTTGTTGGAGTAGAAGAAAGAGCCTTGGAAATCACCCACAAGCGACAACAAGGAAACATGTCATTTACACCTATGTTCCAGACACGAAACACTCCCACTCATGACCCCAATGCCATGGATGTAGACACTGTAAGTATCAAAAAATTGACGCCAGAAGAAAGGGAAAGATGCCGAAAGGAGGGACTATGTTTCTTATGCTGAAGAAAAGGACATTTGGTCAGAACCTGCCCCAACAATATGCAAACGCGTCCTACCCCACCACCATGTACAGTATGAAAGGTTGAAGAAGAAACCAAGGCTAGCATCACAGAGATGCAGGACGATGAAACTATCGGCCAAATCAACTTGGGTTTTTAAACAGGAGAACAACCACCACACACATATCTCCCACATTAGATGTTTCATGTAATGCTGTACCACTAGCAATGAAAGCCATGCGCATCCCTGTCCAAATTATGATGCCCATCGACATGAACATCAAAGCTGTTGCAACAAACGCCCTTGTAGATTTGGGAGCCCAAGTATCTTGCATAGACTGGGAATTTGCTTGGTCTAGAAACCTTCTCTGAATTCGCCTCCCCACTCCGATTACAATTCGAAATGTAGATGCATCCACCAACAGTAACAGGACCATCAAATTCAAAACCTCGCTTTTCATCAATGTCAATGGCTATGTATGACTTACTGAGTTCTACCTAATGAACTGTGGAAAGGAGACAATGATCTTAGGATTTCCCTGGCTCACAGCCACCAACCCAGAGATAGACTGGAAAAAGAGGACATTACAGATCCTTGCGGAAACAGACCAATCAGCAGAACTAGTAGCCGCACATAAACAGGAGAAACAATGAAAAAGTACATTATACAACCTCCATTGCCCAGATCATGCTCTCGCTCCGCCGTGGCATCTAAATGTAGATGTGCTGGTCGATGAACACCTGTTTGGATATTTTAATTGAATGGAAGACGTCGTCCTTTGTAGCACAATTTGTTTAGCCAGAGACATGGCGCACCTCAAACCTCTCTGCACTCTGTCTAGAATAGTCCTAACAAATGGAAGATTCATCCCAAATCCCGCCCTCACATGCATAGTGGTAACTACATCCATGGATCTCATGATCCATGCAGAAAAGAAAGAAATTACCCTACCACCCCAATACGCTGCCTTTGCAGACATCTTTTCCAATGAAGATACTCTCTTGCTGCCATCCTGAGATTGCAATCATGAAATCAATCTTACTGATACATTCAAACCAAAGATCAGAAAGCTCTATCCGTTGACGGCAGAGGAACATGTTGCCCAGGATGAATTCTTGGATGAAAATCTGAAATCTGGGAAAATTTGCCCATCAACTTCTCCACAAGCTGCCCCCTTCTTCTTCATCAAGAAAAAGGATGGAAAATTACATCCAGTACAAGATTATTGATACCTAAACGACCATACCATTCAGGATGCCTATCCCCTTCCCCTCATTTCTGACCTCCTCGATAAGCTATGGTTGGCAAAAATCTTCACCAAGTTTGACATCCGCTGGGGGTATAACAACATCTGAATCAAGGAGGGTGACCAGTGGAAGGCCGCCTTCATCACTCACCGGGGACTATTCGAACCAGTAGTTATGCCTTTCGGACCCAAGAATGCCCCAGCAACATTCCAATGCTTCATGAACAAAGAATTCTGAGAGCTCATTGCGGAAGGAAAAATCATAATCTACATGGATGACATCCTAATCTTCTCCCCTAATCAAGAGAGTCATGATGAAACTACACGTCGAGTTCTACAATGAATGAGAGAACTGCATTTGCACCTTTGTCTCACAAAATGCTTGTTCAATTCAGAAACGGTCGAGTACCTTGGCATGATCGCTCGACCTGGGTCCCTCACCATGGACCCAGTCAAACTAGAAGGTATTGCATCTTGGCCAACGCCAGCCAAACCAAAGGATGTGTGGTCTTTCCTCGGCTTTGCCAACTTTTATCAACACTTTGTCCTGGGATATTCGAACATCGCATGACCCCTACTTGACTTGACTAAGAAGGATCACACCTGGGCATGGACTCCGTCTTGCAAACAAGCTTTTCACCGACTTAAGGACATCTTCACATCTCAGCCGGTACTTAGAATACCAGACCCCGCATGACCATTTGCTATTGCCACCGATGCGTCAAAGTATGCTACAAGAGGTATTCTCCTCCAAACCAATGAAAATGGCGAGTGGCAACTCTGCTTGTATCTTTTACAAACATTTTTGGCTACTGAATGAAATTATGACATTTATGACCATGAACTACTTGCTGTCATTTGTGCCTTCAGCGCCTGGCGACATTATCTTCTTGGATCTTCAACCCCGGTCCATGTCTTTACAGATCATAAAAACCTCACGTACTTCAAACAGCCCCAGAAACTAAATCGTCGCCAGGCACAATGGCTTCTTGACATTGCCAACTATGATCTCCACATCGAGCATGTTCCCGCTGCCCAGTTGGCCGGACCTGATGCCCTATCTCACCATTCTGATTGATGTCCTGATGACTTCACCAACAACATGAACATCACCCTCCTTCCGCTGTCTCTCTTTGTCAATCTCATTGATATTGCCCTCCATAATCGCATCTCTACCTCCTCTGCCACAGATCCACTCATCCTTGCCACCCTCCAGTCCATCCAAACCGACATTCCATCCGCCCTCTGCTCACGCTTAGCAAACTGGCAATATCAAGATGGTGTCCTGTTATATTGAGGTCGCGTCTATATTCCCCCTGATGTCTCTTTATGGCGCTCCATTGTCTCCCGCTGCCACAATCACCCCACTGCCGGACACCCCAGTTTTCTTAAAACCCACCAACTAGTGACCGCGGAATTCTGGTGGCTGGGCCTCACTTCATTCGTCTGCTCCTATGTCACCGGTTGTAGCATGTGTCAACAGCAGAAAGTTAATACGCATCCTTCCATTCCCCCTCTTACACCTATCGCCTCTACTAGCATGCACCCTTTTCAACAAATTTCCTGTGATCTCATCACTTATTTCCTGCTCACTGCTACTGGTTTTGATACCCTCTTGGTTGTGGTTGACCATGGCCTTACAAAGGGGGTAATTCTATGTCCCACTATGTCCACAGTAATGGCAGAAGGGATTGCCAACTTGTTTTTTCATTCAGTCTATAGAAGATTTGGACTCTATGACAAAATCATCTTGGATTGTGGACTGCAGTTTGCATCATCATTTGCAAAAGAACTGGGTCACCTTCTAAATTATTGACTAGCATTATCAACAGCATATCATCTGCAAACCAATGGAGAAATGGAACGTGTAAATCAAGAAGTAGAGACTTACCTACGGATTATCTGCAGGAATCATCTGACGGATTGGGCGGATCATATCACAACAGCCAAATTCATACACAACCACTGACTGCACTCAGTAACGGGAAAGTCCCCATTTGCCCTTATCTTAGGATACGAACCATGTGCTCTTCCAGAAATAGTCTCATCTACAAACCTCCCTGCCGTAGAAACCTGTCTGAAAGAACTACTGGTAGCACGACAAGAAGCCCTGGTGGCACATGATCTTGTGCGACAACTCATGAGCAAAAAGACGCGTCAAACATTTATATCCTTCAAGCTTGGAGAAAAAGTCTGGTTGGAGGCACGAAATTTGAAACGATCAATCCTAGACCCGAAATTCACACCAAAATGAGAAGGGCCATTCATTATTACTCAAGTGTTATCACCCATCACATATAGATTATGACTCCCAAAAGTATGGAAGATCCATGATGTATTCCATGCTAACCTCCTGGCGAGGTATACAGAAGCCGAGACATACGGGCATAATTTCCCATCTCCCCCACCTGACCTTATCGCAGGAGAAGAAAAGTATGAAATAGAACAGATCATCCGCCATCACGGACATCCAATGGCAAGATCTTATCTTGTCTGATGAAAGAGCTACACTGCAGAGGACGACTCATGGCTTCCCGAAAAGGAGTTACAGAATGCCCAAGACCTCCTTACCAACTATAAGAAACGATTAATGAATCAGCAATAGAGCAGCCCTACCAGCATGTCCACCCATGCCTCTACTATTTCCATCTCATCCCCCTCTGAACTTACTTGCTTGTCGGCCCCGTCCCCTACATCCTCTAGGCCTGTAACTCCTCTTGTCACCCCCGCTGCCATTGAGGCACTCACCTGCGAACTTTCTTCAGCATCTCCCTCATGCCCTAGATATCCCATTACCACTTGGAATGAAACCGCCAACAAACAATGGAATCGGACTCCCTCGCCACCCCTCAGAGACAGTTTTAACCCTTGCACCATCATTATACCCTGCACTGCCCATTGCTGGAAAGAACCCCTCTCAGGGGTCGTTAAAGCCCTCACATACGATCAGATACTCGCAGATTCATGGTTCATGACTTGCATTGATGCCCACATTGAACCCAATTCTGCACTGCATTCTTTGTTTCTAGTTTACCTACAGAGCACATCTATCGCAACCATGGATAACCTTCTTGCCCAAGACCGACAGACGAAGGGGTATGGACATCGGTTACTACAAATCCATACTGCATTGAGGGACAATCTGACAACAGCAATGCATGAATTAGATTTTACTGATTTCTTCTTAGACATTGACAAGCATTGCCAGGAACTTGCCACCAAACCATCCCTCACATCCCAGTTGTCGAATAGTCCGTTTATCCCCTTGGCATCTTCATCCCCACTTTGAACAGACAAAGAACGCATGGCCGCTCGAGTAGATGCTTGGTGGTCTGGAAATGATGGGCAAGATCCACTCCCCTCGAACCACCCCTGCTACAATCAAGCCTGTTACCAATGTCACCACCTAGGGCACATGCAGATCAACTGCAACTTTTATCAGTGTTTTCATTGTCTATGGTGGGCACCCAGTCATCACACCAATCAGTGCACCCTTCAATGCACAGCCCCACCTCCAGCCTCCTCCTCCTTCTCTTCATTATTCCAGCACTCCTTTCGCAACAATTACGCTTCTGCCTGGCCCTCCCATCGTTACGGGCTGCCTATCTCTCCCACAGGGTTTCATACCACTGTTGAATGCCTTTGCTGCCAATATCCTTATCCCCTTGTATGACAATGGAATGATTGTCACCTTGTCCGAGGCCCATCTCCAGCTCCTTCTGACGATGGACTTGATGATGTTGCTATCTCTAATATCACTGGATCCCCATGTGGGAGTCTTTGAGGGAATATTGTGAGTGCTCTGCAGTGCTACAACTGTAAACAGGAGGTAGTGTTACAATTCACTTTTCTTTTACGGACTACTATGTTTTTCTTTCTACAATGCCCTTATCCGGACAACTTCGGCATCATACCTGCCATCGCAGGTTTCCTTCACGATATCTCACTGATACACCAATTGGTGTATTTGTCATATGATAGCCTAGTATTGCCTGTATTTTCCTTTCTCAAACATGGTCCATGGTAGGATACAATGTCTATATCAGTTCGCATTGTATCACTTGTACTCTAGTTTAGTTCTCCTTGGTTAATACCAAGTTTGCTTTGCTCCTCACTGCTCTCTTTTGGCAAGTCCATTGAGCACCGAGTCATTATCCTACTCTTGAGTGGACACTTCCTTGTGCTATACATCTTAAACAAGATCATCCTAGATCTACCAAACGTCTACAGCTTGGTTCATCCAAGGCTATACTTGGACCTTCCCGGTACAAGTGTAATAGAACGGAGCTATAACGTTACACTTGGCCTTGATGCAAGACTTATGTGTCACATCCTTGACCAGACCTAGCCTTGCAGAATGATGGATCAGAGACTAGAGAGACAGGGGACAGAAGGAGTGGAGTCAAATGAAGTCAGCAAAGAGTGATAAGGAGAGACTTATGCTGAGTGCAGAGGGAATGATGATATTTGTACTAAGGGAAAATACAAGCGAGTGGTGAGGTTTAAGTACAAAAGTCCATATGAAATACATAAGCACGTGAATTGGAGGCATAGTGGATCTGGAGACGAAGTACAAGGGCATATATGAAATATAAGCATAGAGATGGAAGTTATAACGAAAATGCATAGACATATATGAAATATACCATAAAGAGAATATCACATGAATACAAATGCTCCGTGATGAAGTCCAAAGTGGTTCCGAGTTGTTGCCTGCCAGAAATAAGAGGTCTAAGGTTGCCACACACCAGAGATCAGAGGAGTAGCTTAGAGGAGGGTGAATGAGATCAGAGTTATGTGTTATGCTTCAACTGGGTAGGTAGGAGCGTAGCCCTTGCAAGGCAAGAACCAAGTACTGGTTAACTCTAGGGTCGAGGGTTCAAGATAGTTCAAGATAGTGTCCACTTAATAGTAGGATGAAGACTAGTTGACTAGGAGACCAGATAAAAGAGAGTGCCTGGGAGCTAGCACAAGGAGAAGATGTATTCAGGGGAACACAAGGGAGGACTAAGCTAAAGTATAGAGAACCCATTGAGGGGTTTATATACATAGGAAGGAGTTGAGGGCAGGCTCGTAAAGTGTAAAAGAGGAATTGGAAAGTAAGCATGTATGAGTAAGGGCTGACTGAGATATTAGTCAGTGAGAACTAATGAGTAAAAGAGAATGAGTCATTGTGAAGGAACTGGAATACCAGTATAATAGTCATGAGAGTATACAAGTGACCATTGTGACAGAAATATAAGTCCAAATATAGACCTAATGGAGAAAAGAAATAAAGACTAAGAATAAATCGTAACATTGCCCCCTTAGTACATTTGAAGCCACAGCAAAGAACCTAAATGTCCAAATACCCCCCACAAGGGGAGCCCGTGATGTTGGTGTAAGCCACATTATCTAAGCCATCATCAGATGGTGCTGGAGAAGGGACTTGTGGTGGAGGAGGACGCTGTGAATGACTTGCAGGATAGGGGTGTGTACAAGTAGTGCCCCATGTACTGGAACAAAATCCAGCTGGAGAAATAGGAAGGCCAAAAGTTACTGTAGTGTGATGGGACGAGGACGAGGACAAAGAGAGTGGCAAGGGTTTAGGAGTTGGATGACGAAGAGGACATCAATTCATTCTATGGCCCAATGCCCAACGAAGACATTGCGAGCATTGGAAGAAGAAATAATCAACTTGTACATGATTGAGTTGATGGCACTAGAAGCAAGTCTTATGATAGCAAGGATGGTTGGCAGGGAGTGGATCAAAACTGTCATTTCCTGACCACCAGGCTTCTGTGTGTTGGATTAGTCATTCTTCTAGGGAGTTCAATGCTGAGGAAGAGGCCGAGGGCATAATGAAGGCAGAGTGATTAGCCTTTCTGCTAATGGTGTCATTATCAAGTCTTTGCAGTACCTATCTATGTCCATGAAGAATTCAGCCATATCGAGCTTATGCATAGCAATAATGAGATCCTTTTGAAGGTTATCCCAGATATGAATGAGGCAATGCCCATAAAGGGCTATCTGAGCATCTTGTATGAGAATATTCCCCATGGTCCCAAGAGAGCCACATTGGAGGTACGAGCAGTAGAGAGCATGGGCAGCTGAATCTGGATCTAGATGGGCATCAATGGCTGTGGTGAATCGTGAGTCGGTAAGGATTTGCTCATAAGCAACCAAGCAAATGGAATCAGCCACTGGTTATTTGAAGTGATGAACAAGATGAGGGGTGTCAATAGCAAGGATGGAAGTGGGAAGATTCAAGGTAGCAGTAGTGGCTTTGATGGTGGCAAGAGTAATGAGGGGTGTAATGGGACGAGTGGGTGAAGGAGAAGGTTGGATAGAGGCTGGAAGGAAAGAAACAGAAAAAATAGAAATAGTGCTGGCGATGGATAAAGACATTTGTTTGGTAGTTGCAAGTGATGGATCAAGTGCGTTGAGTGGAGAAGATGGAGGGGTGGAGCTTTTTGTATGCTTGAAGAGCAGACTTTGCATTTTTAAGATCCCATTCTGGGACCCATGAATCTTCTTTGGCTGAATATCCCTTCCATTGGATCAGATAGGAGTGGGTATGTGGAGCTCCACAGTGTTGTATGATCTTCTCGATTTCATATTCTTTTTCTCTGGTGATAAGATCTGGGGATGGCACAGGGAAGTTCTTGCCA
This sequence comes from Austroboletus rostrupii, assembly GCA_038089255.1. Taxonomy (NCBI): domain Eukaryota; kingdom Fungi; phylum Basidiomycota; class Agaricomycetes; order Boletales; family Boletaceae; genus Austroboletus; species Austroboletus rostrupii. The sequence continues at coordinate 14,471 of JBBPKM010000430.1, forward strand.
TAGATGGCATTTTCTTTATATTGTGTAAGAAGAGATGCATGGAAGACATTATGGATTTTCCACAATGCAGGGAGGCAAAGGTGATAAGAGATAGGAGATAGGACCTATATAACAGTGAAGAGTCCTTCTCTTTTTGGAGCAAACTTTGGATTGGAGATAAGGCGCTTGAGGTTCCTGGCTTCTAGCCAAACTTTATCTCTTTTGGTGAAGGGTGTAAATCCTTATCTCGATCATGCTGCCATTGTTTGTCTAGCTAGTTTGTGCACAGCGAGGGCTTCTTCTCAGGCTGCAATCAGAGTTTTGAGGCAGTTCTTTACTGCGGGGAGCTTTGATGGTTGTACAATGGAGGGTAGGGCAACTGGTTTGTATTCCATCATAAGATAAAATGGCAACTTGCTGGTGACAAAATGGGGCTGGTGGTTA
>JBBPKM010000431.1:0-14883 GCA_038089255.1 Austroboletus rostrupii
TCTATTGCTGATATAAAGATACTTCTTGACCATCCGCATATAAAAGATTCACAGTATATCACTTAATATATTGTTGAATGGAACTGATATGCTTTTCAAGTTTATGATTAGAAATCAGGCACACTCCATTGGTCATTTTACAATGATTTTTCTGATTGAATCAAGGATAAAATTGCTTGTCAAAGAAAACCAGATAATTTTTAGGATCTTTGAGTGCTTGCTTAGCAAATTGATCACCATTATTAGGAAGCAATGTGATAAGATTACTTGTGTGAAGCAACAATCAACTTCAGAATCTCAAAGTAATTCCAAATCCAATTTTACAAACACTAACCAAGCAAAGCTTAAGGGTAATAAGCCCCAAAGTAATGCTACTTTAGGTTTCTTTGGCAATATCACCAATTCCAATAATGGTGGCAATATTTCCAAAAAAGATAAAGGGTTGGGCATGAAATCTGATCTGGCTGTAGCATCAAAGCTAGACAAAGATAACAAGTTCCTCCCTAAGAAACATTAGTACCAGCTCAACAATAATCTATGTCTCTTCCATAGGCAATTCAAGCATGGTGCCAAGGATTGTCTAGAGCCAACATCTAGGGCTGCTAAAGCTTATGCCACTATGGCAACAAGCCTAGCAAAAGCTGACAGTCCTGCCTCCACCAAGATGAAAGAATAAGTAGTGACTCCTTAAACTTTGCATAGAAAGAAGTTATATTGACCCTAACCATGCTTTTATGAAGTTATATCTGAATGCATCTGCTCTTTTGCATCTTAATTACCTATATCCTATGATTTCAATTTTGTCTTTTTCTATCTCCAATATATTTGTTTTTATTGATTCTGATTTGACTTATTGTTTTATTCATTCTACTTTTGTTTTCAAATATAAAATCTGTACTTCTTTGATTTCTCCAATTTCTTTTCTTTTTTTTTGACAGTTTTTTTGATTCTTCTATAACATTCTCTATCAAGCTAACTATATATTTCTTTTCTGATAAGTCCACTTCTGAAACAATTTATATCACTTTATTGGATCTTTTATGCTATATGGTTCTTAGGCATACCTAGCTCATCCACTACAATCCATTGATTGACTAGATTATAAGCAGCATCTCTCTCCAGTCCTTTCTACTTGAATGCTAACTCCAACATTACTCTCTAAAACACCTCGAAACAATGCCAAAAGAAGAGGCAAAGTTTTTAAAATATATAGTTATAGTTTCAATGACTTAGAAACTTCTTTAGGGGAGAGGGGACTTTGCTTAGAGGAAAAACTCCAAAACTTCAGAACTAGGGAGCCAATTCTGTTGCCCTGGGGGTTTATATACTATTCTATTGTATGTACATATTTGGTCCATATCTAAGATCAGCCAATGGCATAAATAACTGTCTGTGAGTCAAAGAGAAAAAACATATGGTAAACATGAGATGTAGTTCTATCATAAAGAAGAGAAGCATAAATATAAGGCAGTCTAGAAGCATAGGAATAGAAGAGAAGTAAAGAAGCATACCATGAGGCAGTCTAGCCCCATATGGATATATGAAAGAAGCACACATATAAAAAGTATAAAGAGGATTCCCCTAGAAATAATCCTGATTAAGTAGGTGATTAGATAAGCAAAATAGCGAAATAGTTTTAAGTCTCTTTAATGTCTATATAATAAATCAGGAAAAATAGTAGAAAATATAGGAAAAATAGGGTCATAATACCCTCTATATTATTAGCAATCTGTTTCTCTATTTCTTCTACTTCAACTTCTTCCATTAATTCTCTATTTTCATCTCCTCTGTCTCTAACTCAGATCTCTTCACTAGTTGATACTTTGCTGGCCTTACTATGTCCTAGGGCTTTGGAACTTATCTGTCTGCCTATCTTCTTCATCAATACTGTTGCTTTCAACTACACTTGCAAGATGGATGGCTTATTTTCTTTTGCTCTAAAACTTCAGCTTCCTGGAAAAAAAGATTGCTATATTATAGTAAGCAACAAAACCATTGCAATATTTGACTCTAACACAATGCATGAAGTGTACTGCAGATATATGGACAAATCATGCTTCCATTTGGTGGAGACATATATTGTGTTATGGTACAAGAAAAGTAGCCTTTATGGCTATATTTATATGTCAATGCAAGAAGTGGCCTTGATGGCCTTATTTTTCATTTTTAGACTTGTCTTGCCTGGCTGCAAGATCTTATCTAATCTTATCTTATCAAAGGGCGCTTATGTCAGCGCTTATCTAATCTCCTATCTATAGATCTTATCTTATCTCCCCTATCTATCTTATCAAAGAATCATTGGATGGTCACATGATCAGGGACAAGCCCTGAACCCTATTTACGCAAGTCACATCAGTTACAGGATGGCTGTTCTCCAAAGGATCTAGGCTTGCCTGACCAATTCCTCATGGTATGGCTATGCCTTGCCTCATGTTCTATCTATTCTCTGGAGTTACAACATGATCCGGAATCTTGTTCCCTGATTCAGGGTCTCTATCTATGAGTCACATGGACTCACTCCTCTTTATGACTCACAAGAAGTCACCTTATCTATGCCTCATGGTTGCAGCATGCTGCCACACCATGCAGGTTTCCTCTTGGTATTTATCTTAGATCTATGGGATTCCCTTCCATTGCAAGGCTGTACATGAAGACATGCAGCAGCAGCATGGATCAAGGGTCTCATTTGACATTTATCTCTAGATCTTATTTATCTCAAGATCTGCCACACTGGAATGTGGTTCCCTTATGACCACTGTTACACTTGTCCTGGGTAGGGCCAAGTGTAGCCTCAGATGAACCAAGTTACTTTTAGTAGATCTAGAAGACCTCATTAACAGTAGCTCGAGAAAGCGTCCACTCAGGAGTAGGACGATGACTCGATGCTCGATAAGCTGACCAGAAGAGAATGATCAGGAGCAAAGGGGCACTTGGTATTAACCAAGGAGAACTAAACTAGAGTTACAAATGCTGCTATGCAAACTGATATAGGTACCTAAGCATAGCATGGGCCTTTGACTGAAAAAGGGAAACATAAGGGAAACCAGGCTATCGTATGATGAATGTACCAGCCGATGAGTAAACACGCTGATGGAAGGAAGTCTGTCGCAGCAGACACAATGCCGAAATAGTCTGTAGAGGCATTGGGAGAGAAATAATGAGTCCAATAAGGAGGAAAAAGAAAGTAGGAGTGCATAGAGAATGAATCGTAACAACCACAGCCTTAAAGGCTATGTCTTATCTATTAGATGTGCATGCTAGCCTCATGCACTAGAACACTTCCTATTTGTCATGACAACATGCTTTGATGGCATGGTACACTTCTTATAACATTTATGACTTATATCTATTCTTTAAATTCTTAGAGTATTTCTATTGAACAATAACAGATGATTATGTAGTTATTGTACAGTATATCTTAGATCCCATGTACATACATGTACATAGTCCTTTCATATATAAATCCCCAGGGCAACAGGACTGGATCCCCAATCTTGAAGTCCTGGATCTTCCCTCCAAAGTTTAGAGATTTCCTTCCCCTCTAAGAAAGTCCTCTCTAAGTCCTTGACCTAGTAAGGGGTACTCAGTCCCAGCTAGCAAGGCCAGGTGTTAAGACTCCACCTGCAAGTATCCATTGAAGATAAGTCCTTGGTGCTGAAGTCCAAGGTGACACTCTTAAAGATGTACAAAGGCATTTTGGCCTACACATTCGGGCCTTAGTGTCTGATGTGTTTCAGTTATATGATGATATGGAGCTGTATGACTTGGCAGGAAGTTGGCTATGCTGCCAAAATTGATGATAGGATAAATGGAGATCTCTACCTTCAAATTTTGAAGGAAGAGCTCCAGTATTCCTTGCAACATTATAGCCTTAATCCTTTTGATGTTATTTTTCAGCAAAACAATGACTCCCAGCATACATGCAAAAAGGTCAAGGAGTGGCTAGATGAATAGGAATTCAAGACTATAATATGGCCAGAACAATCTCCAGACCTTAATCCTATTGAACATCTTTGAAAACATATCAAAAGAAGACTTGCAAAGTATAAAACCTCTCCTAATGGAATAGTGGAATTGTGGAAAAGAATTTAAGTGGTATGGAATGAAATACCAGCTGAGGAGTATTAGAAGTTGATTGAGAGTATGCCTAGAAGGATTCAAACAGTACTTAAAGCAAAAGGAGGTCATACCAAGTACTAATGATATCTAGATACCAAAAGTGAAAAAACCATTGCAATAGAGTAACTGTTTTGCAATGGCTATATCTCAACAGCCCCTAAGCCAAATCACATGACTTAGAGGGCACTTTTGTAGCCAAGAGTATATAATTTAGTTTGTCTCACTATAACAAAGCACAAATTCTACTTGTGTTTGCAGTGTGCTTCATGCACTGTATTAGGATTAGTTATTGCAACTGTTATGACCCTATTTTTCCTATATTTTTCCCTATTTTTCCTGAATTTATGTACAGATATTCAAAGAACTTAGAACCATTTCACTATTTGCTTATTTAATTGCTTACTTAATCAGGGTTATTCCCAGGGGAATCCCTTCTTATGCCTTTTACATGGATGCTTCTTTTATATATCCATATGGGGTTAGATTACCTCATGGCATGCTTCCTTTCTTCTCTTCTATTCCTATGCTTCTAAAATGCCTCATGCTCATGCTTCTCTTCTATTTGATAGAACCACACCTCATGTTCCTTATCTCTAACTCATGGACAGTTATTTACACTATTGGCCAATTTATAGATATGGACCAAACATGTACATATCATAGAATAGTATATAAACCCCCAGGGTGACAGGACTGGCTTCCCAGTTCTGAAGTCTTGGAGTTTCCCCTCTAAGCAAAGTCCCTCCTCTCCTAAAGGGTTTCTAATTCATTGAAACCATTACTATATATCTTAAAGAACCTTGTCTCCTTTGACTTGGGATTTGAGGTGTTTCAGCAACAGTTTTTCAAGTTACTGTAAAGCAAAAAAAGGTGAATATAAGTAATCATCATTTATAACCAATACTTTCAGCCTGGAATAAACTGAAAAGAAATTGGAGAAACTTAGCTAGTCTTGAAAAGCATTGGAAATAATGCACTTTTGACAATCTGGAGACTTGAAAGCACTAGGAAAAGGCCAGATAAATGACTAGATGAGGAGACTACATAGACTTAATAAAGAGAACATGATCCAGAGAGATCAGGGATGGCCAGATGAAGGATCCAGAAGCTTAGGTGATTAGGAGAGCATTCAAAGGATGCTAAATGTGAATTATGATAAAATAATCATGTTGTGATCCTAATTCAAGAATAGAAGGTGGCTGAAAGGCTCACAAGGAGAAATTGGTAAAAAGACATCCAGGAATGACCTAGGAATGGCTCAGAAGAGCCAGAAGAGACCTGGAGGATTCTAGGAGCATACACAGGCAGAGAGATCTTTGGTAGAAGAGCAGAAGTTGGCTGATCTATAAAAAAATGTAGTAGAGCCCTTAAGGCAGAAGCAAGTTATAACAGCAGCCATTTAAAATGTTGGCTCTAATTACAGGATCTGGATAAGATTAGCCACTTTTAGCAGTATATTGTTATTGTGCACAAATCAAATTCACATAGCAGAAAGTTTTAATAATAATAAATAATTGAATTCAAAGCTAATCTACTTCATTATAATATATACCATATGAAATAATATCTATTTATGCTCTATATTGCAGCCTACAATACTATCAAGTAACTTGCCAAAATCTTAGTTGTTGAGGTCACATGAGCACATACCTTAGCACTGAATAATAGTTATATAAGTTATCAACATATGAATTCTATGCCTATAGCATAAAAGGCAGATTAATGTGACTCATCTTTGAGTGAAAGCAAGAATAGAAAATGGTTGCTTTTTATAAGCCCATAGTGTTTTTTGACATGTCAGCATGTTAGTAAAAAGTTCGGAGTTTTTAGCCAGAGCAGATAGCATCATGTTTTAGTGTATTTTAAATAAGGTTTTTTTTTTCCTTATTAATTTGCTAATGTTTTATTCCCTGGCCTTTTCTAAAGAAGGTTAAAATGCTAGAATCATCTGAGTTGAAAACATTAGACTCAAACAAAGTGCTGAAAATATGCTTTAGGCATGCTGTATAGTATACGTGGATATATGAATGCTATATTGTAAATATATATAATATATTATAAAACAAAAGCTATATAGCTAAAAGCAAGAGGCTGAGGAATGCAAGCAGAAATATTATGTAATTAAAGCCTATTAAGAGCACAGAGTACTTAATGGTATTTGAGTGGCAGTGCTAGTAGGATTGACTCAGATAGCTATGCATTTTTAGCCTATTCAAGTATAAGCTATGATATACCTCCAAAATATGGAGCTATGAGGAAAGACTAAGGCTAACTACTCACAGACTGTCACACAATATATAAGCATCTGTATTACAACTTTGTAGCATAGAATTATTAGGATAGTAGCCATACATCAGATATGCTGATAATTTGATATTTGGTGAATAAAAAGAATTACATAGAAATTATATATTAAATATTTTCAGCATTCTATATCTGCCTATCAGTAGAAGAAATTGGATGGTAATACCTTTACAGCACTGCAGAATACAGAGTAGCAGTAACAAACTTTTAAAAATGCTACATAAAATCATCTTATTTGAAGAATCTTACTAGCTGCATTCAATGCTATGGACCATGAAATGCAAGCCCTGTGCCATATATATAATTCTAAAAATCATTTGCCTATAAATGCAAATTTATATTTATTACATATGGCATGATTGAAACACTTCAGATGCTAAGGCCTGAACATATAGGCCAAAATACCTTCTAATGTTTTTAAAAGTATCACCTTGGGCTTCAGCACCAAGGACTTAAGCGTAGACTTGCTGGTGGAGTATTGTACACCAGGCCTTGCTGCCTAGGGTCAATTACCTGGCCAGCTCAAGGACTTGAGAGGACTTCTTTAAGAGGGGATGGAAATTCCTAAGCTTTGGAGGGAAGATCCAGGACTTTAAGACTGAAGATCCAGTCCTATCGCCCTGGAGGTTTATATACAAAAGGACTATGTACATATATGTACATAGGATCTAAAATATACTGTACAATAACTAAATAAGCATCCATTATCGTCCAATAAAAATATTCTAAGAATTTAAGAAATAAATATAAGTCGTCAAATGTCATAAGAAGTGTACCATGCTATCAAAACATGTTGTTATGACAAATAGGAATCATAGATAAGACATAGCCTTTAAGGCTGTTGTCATAAGGAAACCACATTCCAGTGTGGCAGATCTTGAGATAAATAAGATCTAAAGATAAATATCAAATAGAATTCTTGATCCATGCCACTGCTGAATGTCTTCATGTACAGCCTTGCAATGGAAGGAAATCCCATGCTTCTAGAATAAATACCATGAGAACACCTGCATGGTGTGGCAGCATGCTGCAATCATAAGATATAGATAAGGTGACTTCTTGTGAGTCATAAAGAGGGGTGGGTCCTTGTGACTCATAGATAAGGACCCTGAGTCAGGGACCAAGATTCCAGCTCTTGATGTGACTCTAGAGAATAGATATAATATGAGGCAGGCACAGCCATGCTATGAGAAATTGGTTAGGCAAGCCTAGACCCTTGAGGAACAGTCATCTTGTGACTAATGTAACTTGCATAAATAGGGTTCAGGGCTTGTCCCTGATCATGTGACCAACCAGTGATCCTTGATAAGATAGACAGGGGAGATAAGATAAGATCCTCAGATAAGATTCTCAGATAATGAAATACCTCAAATACAATGCCAAAGAAAAGGCAAAGTCTTTAAGATATATAGTGTTGGTTGCAATAACTTAGCAACCTTTAGGGATGAGGGGACTTTGCTTAGAGGGAAAACTCCAAGACTTCAGAACTGGGGAGCCAGTCCTGTTACCTTGGGGGTTTATATACTAAACTACTATATGTACATGTTTGGTCCGTATCTACAGATCAGCCAATGTTGTAAATAACTGTCCATGAGTCAGAGATAAAAACATGAGGTAAACATATGGTAAGGTTCTATCAAATAGAAGAGAAGCATAAGCATGAGGCGTTCTAAAAGCATAGAAATGGAAGAGAAGAAAAGAAGCATGCCATGAGGTGATCTAACTCCATATGGATATATAAAAGAAGTGTCCATGTGAATGGCATAAGAGGGGATTCCCCTGGGAATAACCCTGATTAAGTAAGTGATTAGATAAGCAAATAGTAAAATGTCTCTAAGTCCATCAAATGTCTGTGTATAAATTCAGGAAAAATAGGGTTGTAACAGATAAGATCCCCTGATAAGATAAAATTAGATAAGATCTTGCAACTAGGCAAGATAGGTTTAAAAAATGAAAAATAAGGCCATTAAGGCCACTCTTCATGTCGACATAAATATAGCCATAAAGACTACTTTTCTTGTACTGTAACAATGATAATAAATGATGAGCCCAAGCCTAACTGATATAATCATATTGATATTGGAGCATGGCCACACTAGATTAGCATGCCTTAGCAAGGTTCTGTAAATTCTGTGATATACCTAGCCTTTATATATATACCAACAACTAAAAGCCTTAAGGTAAGTAAGCTAAAATGACATACTCTAAATGTATAACAGTCAAGATAAGATCCAAAACTTCCATGTGATAATATAAAGTATAAAAAAAGCAAGAAGAAGTGAGATAAGAGAATGGTGAGTATAACATTTGAGTGCTGTCCAGTTACACAAAATTTGATATGAAAAAGTACAAAAAGCTTTTAGAAAAGAATAAAGAATGGTTAGATAGAGGAGAAAATCTTGTTGATGAAGAACATCTTGTTGACCATCTTGAAAAGGCATTGAAATATATGATAGCTCTAGAACAGCTAACTCCAGCAAACAAATTATTGTGCAAAATTATAAAATCTTGCATATACAAGTAATATTTCTATAAAGAAGCATAAATATAGTCTTTTAAATGTCTTTTATATTAAACAACCACTTATAATATATTAATGTAGATTCCAAACCCCAAGAGCAATGTATTATGCCCAAAGAATTTTAAAAAAAGATACTTAGTTTGCTATAAAGGAAAATCTGATATTAGCTTAGTGCATCAAAATCCTTAATTGGCATCATGCAAATAAAAAAGGACAAAAAGAAACAGCTGCATACTTCAATACAAGATATTATTATCTCTAACTTAGGCAATCTGCTATTTCTGCTTTGCTATTAAATAAAAAAAAGTGGCACTTGCAATAAAAAACATCCACTTTTGAGGATCTCTCTGCAAAATTTGCACAACAAACTCAGCATTCAGAAATTGAAGCACTTTAACTTTAAGGGCCTAAAAATAGATCCTATAAAATAAGGATAAAAGCTTTGATTACAATGATTTAGTAACTTTTTGAAGGAGGAATGCTTAGAAGGGAATCTCTAAGACTTCAAGACTAGAGAGCTAGTTCTATTGCTCTAGGGGTTTATATACTATCTGTACTATATATATATGTTTGGTTATAGATAAAAATCATTTAGTGGTGTAAATATATTACAACTTGTCTCTGCCTTAGAAGCTTCACTACATTTTTTTCTAGATCAGCCAATTTCTGCTCATTTTACCAGAGATCCCTTCACTTTTGTATGCTCCTGGCATCCTTCAGACTTCTTCTAAACTCTTCTGAGCCATTTCCAGGTCATTTCTGGATGTCCCTTACCAGTTGCTTCTTATGAGCCTTCCAGCCTTCTGCTATTCTTAAATCAGGATTACAATCTGATCAACTCCTCATGGTTCACATTCAGCATCCTTTGAATGCTCTTTTAGTCTACTGAGCTTCTAGATCTTCTCTTTGGCCATCCCTGATCTTCTTGGATCATATTCTCTTCACTAAGTTTATATGGTGTTTTTATCCAGTTAACCATTTGGCCTCCTCCCAGTGCTTCCAGGTCTCTAGATCTCTTCTGAATTATGCTCCTAAAGATCCCCCTTATATCTAGTCAAATTAGCATCCTTTGATGCTCCTCCTGGTCTGCTTCTTTTAGATTTGGCTTACTATTAAATCTGTTACAACTTGTCCCTACCTCGGTAGCCCTATTACACTTTTTCCTAGATCAGCCATCTCCTCCTCATCCTACCAGAGATTCCTCCATCCCTTTATGCTCCTGGCATCCTCCAGGCCTCTCTTGGGCTCTCCTGAGCCATTCCCAGGTCATTCCTGGATATATTCTACCAGTTGCTCTTTGTGAGCCATCCAGCCTCCTCCTATCCATAGATTAGGATCACAACCTGATCACCCCTTCATGGTTCACATTCAGCATCCTCTGAATGCTCTTCCAGTCTCCTGAGCTTCTGGATCATCTATCTGGCCATTCCTGATCACCCTGGATCATGTCCTCTTCACTGAGTTCATATGGTCTCCTCATTCAGTCAACCATCTGGCCTCCTAGAAGTGCTCACAGGTCTCCAGATCTTCCTTGGATCCTATCCTCAAAGATCTCCCTTGTATCCAGTTGCATCAGCCTCCACTGATGCTCCTCCTTGACCGCTTCCCCCTGATCTGGCTTACAATCAAATCAGAGTCTCCTTCTAGTATCTTGTCTGACTTCAGGCCCAACTCCTGAAGTCCTCCCTATCTATCTGTGCCTACTGGAAGTCCTTCCTGCTCCACCCACAGTTATCTAGGCCATCTGGCCATATCCTTGACCGCTTCAGCTTTATCCAAGGCTAAGCCATCCAGATCACATCTAATCCCCAGCAGATGTTCACCAGACCCTCTGGCTCTTCTGCCAGCATCCAGACAAGTCCTTAGCACCTTTGTGTGCCCTTGGGCATATCCTGATGCATCCTCTTCATTGAGACTGGAAATCTCTTTTATTCCAGCCATAGAATTTACCAGAACTTCCAGATCATCTTCTAATCCTGGATCCAACCAAGTCCTCTTGATCTCTTCAAAAGCATCAAGAACAATCATCCTTCATTGCTCCAAGCATTCCCCTGGATGCTCCTCAGTCCTCCTTGGTTTCCTTTGCCACCTCAAGGCTCTCTGATCCATATCTGGCACCTTCCAGATATGTCTTCTTCTTGTACCTGTCACATATGGCTTCCTGCCATATGTTTCTTTTGATCAGTCACATCTAGACTGCTCCTGGATGTTTCCAGACATTGCTCCGACCCATCAGAACCATTCCTGATGTGTCCCCGCTTCCCCTGAACCCAGATCTCTTCCTTCTCCTAGATCTTCTCCTGATTCTCTGAATTCTCTCTGGCACTTTTAGTGCAGTTCCCACTCGATCTTCTAGACTTCTCCAAACACTCCTGACTCACTCCTGTCACCGCCTCATCAACAGTTAGAGTACTCTGCCAAGATATCACTGATTGATAATCAAAACCTCCTCCTGCTTCCTGATTATCTTCCATATGGTCAGAAACCTTCTTGCTATGCATCTGGCTTATCAGCCAATGCTTGCCTTCGACCCTGGACATCTCCTCATGATGATCCATGGGCTTTCCTGTGCTCTTCTTGCATAGGAACTTCTAGTCTGCCTCCTGGCATCCCAGATCTCCAACAGATCTTTATCTAGTCACATGTAATTCTTATCAAATGTTCCTCCAGACTCTTGTGCATCTTGATGATGCCTTTCTAGTCACTTGGCTGTGCTTGCTCCAACAGCAAGTCTTCTCCTAGATTTGTCACACCCTCTGGGTGTTCCTTATCTCTCTAGCCTCCTTTCTCTTGATCTCTCTGTTCTCACTGGATCTCTGTACCAACAAACATTTCTCTTCATCCTCTGATCCATATCTTTCCATATATGGGTGTATTTATAGCTGAGTTTCCTTTTTTAGCCTTTCTTCTTGATCTTCACTTTCCCTCCTCCTGCCCTCATGGCTCTACATCTAGATCTTCTTCTTATCTTACTTCTCTGATCCGATCTATGATTCCCCTTCACCCTGGACCTTCTATCTGACTTATCTTTGACTCATTTTTATTTTGTCTATTCTTGTTATCTCTGACTCAGTCCTCTTTGTCTCCTTTCTTGGATATTGTCCAACAGTATATAAGACCTAGATGCATATCCATGTACCTTAGCTTTAGTCTCCTTTAATCATAGGCTTGATTTTCAGCCTTGATTCCAGCTTGCTGAGGTCATCTCCAACTCCTCTTGTATCACCAGTACCCAGGCAAAGCCATATGGTGTGTATTTTTGATGAAGTCCTTCATTGGACTTCACTCTTTTCATTTTGATCCTATTCATGCAAGTGTGCTGATAGGATATCTGTTACAGTACAAGAAAAGTAGCCTTTATTGCTATATTTATACATCAACACGACAAGTGGCCTTAATGGCCTTATTTTTCATTTTTAGACTTGTCTTGCCTGGTTGCAAGATCTTATCTAATCTTATCTTATCAAGGGCGTTTATGTCAGCGCTTATCTAATCTCTTATCTATTGATCTTATCTTATCAGGGGATTTTATCAAGCATCTTATCTTATCTCTCCTACCTATCTTATCAAGGATCACTGGTTAGTCACATGATTAGGAACAAGCCCTGAACCCTATTTATGCAAGTCACATCAGTCACAGGATGGCTGTTCCTCAAAGGGTCTAGGCTTGCCTAATCAATTCCTCATGGCATGGCTATGCCTACCTCATGTTGTATCTATTCTTTGAAGTCATACCAAGATCTGGAATCTTGTTCCCTGACTCAGGGTCCTCACCTATGAGTCACAAGGACTCACTTTTATCTATGCCTCATGGTTGCAGCATGCTGCCACATCATGCAGGTCCCTCATGATATTTATATTCTAGAAGCATGGAATTCCCTTCCATTGTAAGGCTGTATATAAAGACATGCAGCAGCAGCCTGGATCAAGGGTCCTATTTGATATTTATCTTTAGATCTGCCACAATGGCATGTAGCTTCCTCATGACCACAGCCTTGAAGGCTATGCCTTATCTATGGTTTTTATTTGACATGACAACACACTCTGACAGCATGGTATGCTTTTTATGATTTATTATGACTTAATCTATTTCTTAGATTGTTAGAGTATTTCTATTGGACAATAATGAACTCTTATTTAGTTATTGTACAGTATATCTTAGATCCCATATACATATATGTACATAGTCCTTTTGTATATAAATCTTAGGGTGATAGGACTGGATCCCCAGTCTTGAAGTCCTGGATCTTCCCTCCAAAGCTTAGGGATTTCCATCCCCTCCTAAGAAGCCCTCTCTAAAACCCTTGACCTAGTAAGGGGTAGCCAGTCCCAGCTAGCAAGGTCTGGTGTGCAAGACTCCACCAGTGAAGTCTATGTTTAAACTCTTGGTGCCATAGCCCAAGATGACATTTTGAAGATGTACAGACACTATTCAGGCCTTACATTCAGGCCTTAGCAGTTGAAGTGTTTCAATGTCCAGTTTTTTCTGAACTTGTTTTGCCCTGGAGGTCAAGTCTCCTAAGGGCTACACTCCACCCTACCTAGGTGAAATGTAACAAAATCTATATCTTCTTTTGGATTCTTGTCTAACTTCTGGCTACTTTTGGAAGACCCCAACTGATCTACTATGCATACTAGATGTCTACCTGATCCATCCACAGTCAACTAGGCTATCTAGCCACTTACCAGACTGCTTATCCTTTAACATAGAATTAAGCATACCAAATTACATCTGATCTCTATCAGATATTTGTTGTGCTTTGACTGGGTAGGTAGAAATGTAGTCCTTGTGAGGCAAGAACCAAGTACTGGATAACTCTTGGGTCAAGAGTTTGAGGTAAGTCTAGATAGCATCCAGTCAATAGTAGAACAAAGTCTGGTTACTAGAAGACCAAGCAAAAGAGAGCATTTGGGAGCTAGCAAGGAAAACAAGATGTATTTAGGTGAATATAAGGGAGAACTAAGCTGAAGTACAGGAAACCTATTGAAAGGCTTTATATACATGAAGGAGAAGGTAAGAGCAGGCTTGTATAGTACAAAAGAAAAAGTGATGAGTAAGCATGTATAAGTAAGTGCTGATTGATGTATTAGTCAGCTAAGAATAATAAGTCATATAGAATGAGTAATTGTGGAGGAAAGCAGGATACTGATATGATAGTTGTGAAAGAAAATGAGTAATTATCATGAGAAGAAAGATAAGTCCAGATATGGTCACAATAAAAGAAATAAGAACTAAGGAGAGATTTTAATATTACCCCCTTAGTACATTCAAAGCCAATGTGAAGAACTTTAAAAATCTAAATATCTGCTGCAAGAAGAATCTGTGATATTGGCATATGCCACATTATCTAATCCATCATCAGAAGATTCTGGAGAAGGGACTCAGAGAGGAGGAGGATGCCATGGACAAGCTGTGGAATAGAGGTGTGCATGAGTAGACATCTGTATACTGGAACAAAATCCTGCAGGAGAAATTGGAAATCCAAAAGTAATGGTTGCATAATTAGAGGATGAGGATACTGAGGAATGATAAGATGAGGATGAAGATGACAGGGGTGAGGGTTTAGAAGTGGGACATTAAAGAGAGCAGTGATTGGCATGATGACCAGGTGAAACACTCCAAGTGTTAAGGCCCGAACGTCGGCACCAAAACACGTCTTCGTAGGGATGCTTTAGAGTGTTGCCTTGGGCTTCGGCACCAAAGGCTTATCGTTGATGTCTTCAACAGATACTTGCAGGTGGAGTCTTAACACCTGGCCTTGCTAACAGGGGCTGTCTACCCTGACTAGGACAAGGACTTAGAGAGGACTTCTTTGAGGGGATGGAAATCCCTAAACTTTGGAGGGAAGATCCAGGACTTCAAGACTGGGGATCCAGTCCTGTCGCCCCGGGGGTTTATATACGAAAAGACTATGTACACGTATGTACATGGGATCTAA
>JBBPKM010000432.1:0-14875 GCA_038089255.1 Austroboletus rostrupii
GTGGGCCTTGGGGCATCCAGGTCGTAGCACCATTACCGTCGCCTGGATGCATAACAGATGTTGATTTAATTGCTTCGTAAATTGATTGCCCCACACAGTTACAGCAGAGCAGGACGAATAGACACGTCGGAGGTCCATGGGTCCAAAGCCATCTCTGTGCAGATTACATAAAGCTGCCAGACTCACCCGGTGCTCAATAATCGTCATTTTAGGGTCTGGATAGTTGCGAATACGCCGCCCACTTATTCGACGCCACATCAGCGAAAGGCGCAGATAACATTAATGCTACTTGTATGGGAATGACGCCCTGAAGACAGGGTCCCCAAGTTAGTCTCACAGACCAATAAACATATCCCTGCTTACCAGACAGCAATATTTTCCCGGGGACTTTTGAAATGGCCGGCGCCTTTGGTCTCAAACTGGGTGGCGCACCGGAGATGAGAATAACGCCACAACTCCGTCAAGGCAAGCGCCAGGAGGGGCTGAGCTCAAACTCCCCGAACTGGGGTGGGGTTGAAGTAAGCAAAAAAAAATTGGTGTTTTTTTTGTCGGGCGGCCGTCCGACCATCGTCCTTTGTAAAGTTCTAGCCACAAAACGAGTCCTATCTGTGGAAGAGATCACAAGGAATGTGGCCTATCTAGGCGATGACTTCGAAAGTGCCTTGTGCAGTGGATTAGCCAGGAGGGCCCGGAACCGAACTTGAAGACCATTTGGATCCCAGCATGATCCGTTCCCAGCACCACAGAAGAAGCAGTGGATGGAGGCACTGATATGGCAGGGATGGCATCAAGACAACGTGACAGTATTCACTGCGACAGCCCGGGAATCAGCTGCCAGTTGACGGAACTGCAGAGAAACAAAGGTAGCCTAAATTGTATTGTATAGGTGAAGATGCTTGCAAGCCTTTTAGGTCATCGCGGCCTTCTACATAGAAATCGTTGGCGAAATGAACTACGACCGAGCTCAAAACAACATTTTTTCGAACCATTGTCGAATCCAACGTCCGGCTAGACCAGAGATGACACCTGGCGGCTTGCTATTGGCACCGGGGCGATTAAAGGGAGCTATGCTTATTGGCGCTCACATATAAATCTCATGCTATCCATGCGCTGTTGTTCCAAATGGGGATTTGAGGTCAGGCATCTTTGTACCTTTCCACTGCCACTTAACAGGCACGAACAGCGCTCGAGTGTCCCCCTTGTAGAGGATGCAAAATGTATTTTCCTAAGCAAGTAACTTGGTAAATATATATATATATAATATCCCAAAATAATGTCGCCGCCTTGTCACCGCGCAAAAGGACCCTGAGGCCCAGATCGCGCCAATTTACGGTACGTCCCCTCTTGAAAATGATCGGCGTTCTCGTGAGGGAAAGAAGCCTGCAAACGCACACACTGACAGCCACCGTACCAACACCCAGAATGACCAGGTGTTTTCGGCACTTTTTTTTTTCGTGGAGTCGTAGATACGTTATTGCCTCCTTCCACGTGCTCCGCCGCCAACGTGACGCGACCTTCTCTCGGTTTTTCGCGCGCCTTTACTGCGCAGAGGTGGATTCGCAGTGCTGGCGCACAGCCTTAGATCTGGCTTTGTTCCTAGGCATGCTTCGTCCTCGTGCAGCGGTGGAGTACCCTGCCTTACTTCTTGCAATTCGTTATCGCAACAGTCGGACAGCAGCGAACTCCATGATAAGGATAAGATGGTCCTTGGCGAACCAAGAAAAAGCGTAGAGCGCCATATCATAGACATCCACACAGCAGAACAGATACAAACATACCAACTTGGTAACTTTTTAGCACTGCGAATTAGATTGTGGTCAAGTTCAAATTCCCCGATCTGGGGGCATAAGCACAATTTTTTGCCGATGAATACAAGGTCGTACTATGTAGTATTTCTAGCGGGGAGAATCCAAAAACACCCTACCTGTGAGCTTCGGATAATGCTATGTAAAGGGCCGGAATAAACCTTTCGTAAGTAGCTGTGCCAGCCAGAAGTGTTCAATGTAAAGATAGAAATTCATCTTTGGTTCTCTTCCCTCAGCTATCGTCGGTGATATTGGATAATGACGGATTCTGCACGCATTTAGATTTACGCCCATAATCCACCACCAACCAGCCAGCTCACATTTTATGATTCTATTCGAATTCTATGGTCTTCGTTCCCCGCCACGAACGGTCAATCAACCTTCCACCTTCCATAGACCGCTGTACGTGCTTTCCTAAAAATGTTGACAAATATTGGGGCATATGTCCCCGGATGATACATTCTCGAGCTTTTTTTTTTGGTCACGTTCGATATTCGAATCGCAAGAAATCCACAGCTAGAGCGTCGTCGGATGAGATGATCCAACCTATCATACACCAGACGTGCCTCCTAAGTATGATGCACTTGCTCACATCTACGCGATCGACATTGGACTTGGTAATGTGTCAAACGAATGAAGAAAAAAAAGAGTTCATGTCGCCTATTTCCACTGGCAAGTACTCTTACATACATAATCAGCGCCTTTGGCGAGCGCGTGGACCGCAGGGTGACGTTTACGGCTTACCGTGCCGCAGTATGGTCATCGTTCGGTTCGTCTTGAACGTGCCATCGCCCGTGCGAGTCGGTAACAATTTGAATATTAATCTTGGACACTCCGAACAAGTCGGATGTATGACGCGGTGGTTCTAGTGATTACGCGAACCTACAGCCTGTGAGCAAATAATCCGTAATACGTGACCTATTACATATCTGAAGCACGTCTCGTGCTTACAATACACAATTTTTCTACTTTTTGGATCATAACCAGCTGGGAGAAACCTAAGGCAGCTCAGTCGTTAATAAATTGAACTCGGCCACCTGCTATACGTACCTTATGAATATGAGGCCTACGCAAAGTCAACGACCGAATCAATGAAAAAAAACAACTTTGGGGCATTTCTGGATGTGAGGCCACTCGCCTCCAGAAGGATCCTACGCATGTAACCATCCAAAGTTAAATCCAAATGTCGAATTCGGAACAGGGCTGTACTACTGATAGTATTGATCAGCAAGCTGCTTGGAATAAATATCAGTATGCACGATGGGGTACTCGACAGCTGCAACAATCAGTGCTAGGCAGAATTGAGGATCCGACTCGGGACGGTATTACTGATGGAATAATATAGTCAACACGTATACAACAGCAGCGGCCAAACGACACGAATGCACACACGAGACGAAAAAAAAAATGCAATCGAAACTTATGCTAGACTCATCCACATGCCTGCTTCAGGAATCTTACTTCGAGCCTGGAGAATCTTAAACGCACGCTGTCTGCCTCGTCTTTCGTCTGCGATATTTATTTTACTAGGTTCTTCATCGCTTTCATCGACCTCCGCATCTTCACCGACCCTTGCAAGGAGGGAGCCAGGATTTATCGCTCTGGAGCGATCTCGTTCCGCATAGGACATCTTTCGCAGCGAAGCGGACGGTATATGTCGTCGACCGTCTGGCAAGGCAGGAACAATCATCCCCGCTCGGTCTGAAAGTGACGTTTTGAGCTGGTACGATGCCAACGATAACGGCTCTTTCTGGCGAGCTAATGGACTGATGTCGATAGGTAACGAAGTGGCGAAACCGAAGCCTCCTGCTGCCCATCTGCTGATAAGCTCAAGATCGTGAAAAGTCAATCGGCGATACTTACCCCTGGAACTATTCCAGTCATTGTCATCCTCGTTGTTTGCCACTTGTCCAGCGTCCTCACTCTCCTCTGGTATCAGTGCACCAGGGACACCATTCCGCTGTCTGCTCACGAATAGTTGCCATGCCTTGCCATCTCGCTTCCATGCACTTCTATGGCTAGGAATACTTGCGGCGACTAGTCTTAATATTTCTTCTTCTTGTGGATCAAGTTCAGGGTATTCAGATTGTGCTTCCTGTAACAATAGAACGGGTGCCGTCACATGTGACGCGCCATTATTCGATCCGTTGGTCGAAAGTTCTTCAGTGGATTTGGATTGGAGGTCGGAATAAGCCGGAAGTGATGTCGGCCGAAGAGAGGACAGTGATGCTGGTAACGTTCCAAGGTTAGCAACGCGGTGACGTCCTCGACGTCGTGTTTGTGTGTTCTCAATGAACGGAAGAGTGGGAACAACATCTGAAGACTCGTGATCACTACTCGCATCCTCCAATTCGAATATAAGCTCTGCGGATGGTATCAGTTGTCCGTAAATAAACGACGAGGCCAGCAACCCTCACCTTCGTTCTCCCTATTTTCACCGGTGTCCTCGGCTCCCTCGGCTGCGGCAGCCTCCGCTTGAACGTCGAACTTGACTTTCCTCCTTCGTGGTGTCCCATCAGTAGGTGGTATCACATCTCGATCAGACTTCTCCACCCGATGTGCATGGGTTTCTTCGGCCTCCTTGACCGAGGTGGCTATTTGAGTGACGCTTGAACCCTCTTTCTCTTTAGCCGGTTTGGAACCGTCATCACTCCCGTCATTCACTTGGGAAGCAGCCTGCTGCTGACGTGCACGAGCGACATCAGCTTCCAGGATCGTAAAGTACCTAAAACTGACGGCCGTATCCCTCGATTCATCCATGCTCCGTTTAAAAGGCTGCACGATGCGGTCGCCATTCACGTGCGGAGATAACTGCGGAGAAGATGCAAGCGAGGAACTCTCCGCGGAGCCAAGCGAAGAGGGGTGAGACGAGTACGGAGGTGGCGACCGGGGACTGTCGCTTGAATGTCGCTCTCGCGGCTCGGCCGGTTCCTGGTCCATATGGATATGGTGCAAACCAGAGTTCGCTAAGGATACCGAAAGAGAGGAGACTCTACGGGGTGATGTCGGTGACATCGCTCTCGGTGCTGTGTTTGGAGTCGGCACGAAATTCCGAACGGATACGAGAGGAGCCCCCGAACCACCAGGGGTGGACAGGGCAAGGCCGCGAGAAGTATCCCGCTTCTTCGCCTCCCCGACTTTAGGGCCTAATTGCTTCTCGACCTCACCCATATTGTCCACGAAACTGCGCCAGAGCACCTCCACATGATGACGTAGCTGTCCCTCTGCGTCTTCAAGTTCTGCATACTTATCTCGAACGATCGTTGCTATTTGCTCCTCCGCAAGCGATCTGAGGCGCTCGGAAGCCTCGACAGCGACCGACGATAGATGGGTAAAAACGGGATGGGATGGCACGAAAGGTGCCGGAGGAAAGAGTGCCTTGAGATTGTACAGGAAGGGGCCGGGAGCAGTGTTTGCCTGCACGGGGGACGCTTGAGGAGTTTCGTGGACAGGCTTCGTTGGTGGCGCTATTAGAGTCGCCTTTTGGGGTAAAGCGATGCCAAAGGCAGACAAGTACGTGGACGACGATGACAGTCGCACGACTTCGTCAGCACGCTAAGACGGCGTCAAGTAATGATGAGTCAACATGAGGTCAGAGAGGTGTTGTGCCGGAGGACAAAGCAAGACACGGCGCCACACGCGGCCAAACAATAGAAGAGGGGTCACAATACGACTATTGACAATGGAACCACTCACGAGACAGTCCTTGTGTACGTCAATCCAGCCGCAGCTGCTTAGGAGAGTCTCCTGCTCGACCCAGTCCGAAGAAGGAAGCAACGGCCCAGACTGGGCGTCCACATCGGAAGCGAGGAGCTGCTGGACACGATACGCAGGGGTCTGGCAGAGGAGACAGGTGAGAGTGGTGAATCGGATGCATCGCGACGGGTCCGGCGAGTAGGGGCTCGTTCTCCTCGTGCGCATTGTGACCTGTGGGTGGGCCTGGAAAAGGGGGTGAGGGGCGCACGGACGGGGGCGGGTGGACACACGATGGCGATTCCGTGGGCACCGACGTACGCCCAGGCATACTCGGAGTCGGGAGGGGGACGGATGAGAAAATCGGGGGGCTTGTCGGCGATGGGGAGAGGCCACATGCATACGTTGAGACATCTGCAGGCGGACGAAGGGGGGCTCTTGGGCGGGTCGGGCATTGGCGACGGGGAGATGGTGAAGGGAAAAGGAAAGATGCGTGAACGAGCGTTTACCGATGGCAGACGAGATCCAGCAGCGGATTAGATGAATGCCCGGTGCCGTGCATGTTTCGTGTCCCTTTTTGGACATATAAGGACCCGGTTTTTCCACGGTCACACCCCCCATTCTCACTTTTTTTAAATTAATTTCGCCCGCAATTCCAGACTTTCCTTTTCAAGACAAACAAGGTACGTAGCGTTTCGCAGAGCGGGACAGACATGCGCCCACAGCTGTCCAATAACTACCGCACTCTGATCTGGGAGATAGCGCGTTCCGAGATGCGTCCCAGAACCACCCCTTCCCAATTCTACAGCGCACTCCCAGCTTCCTTGACGTCGTTCTGGTTACTTGTCCTTCTTTGTCTCCCCGTTGCCGTCAGCCCTGACGGCATCCTCTGCCATCACTTGCCCATATTCGTTTACCCGCTTGGGGTCAATGCGATATATCCACCGCTGACCGTGGAATATTAGCCTGCTGTGCACCATAAATAGCTTGCTCCCCACCTGGTACAGGAATACCAAAAACACAAGGTCGTCGCGGAAGCACGCGAGCCGATGGAGGGTTGGCATCTTGATACAAAACCTGCAATGCGGAGTGGCGTGAGTCCGATGGCTCCATGTGATTACATGGTAACCTTACGCAAACAGGTCATCTACCACCGTCGACAGTGTCTTATAAATCATTGCTTTCATTGGCATATGAGCAACGCTCTACCGGTACAAGGGTGCTGTAGGTAATCAACAGTCACAAATGCACAGCAACCACGGACCTTGAGCTTATAATTGATAATGAGCTGGGGTACTAGTTGTGCCTGCCAATTCATTCGTTGTCAATAATTCCCTGCCAACAGGCACCCAAAATACTCACGAATCCAAACATGTATACAAACGACGTGAGCGTCGAGATAATATAGCTGTACCAGCCCCTGTGCGTCTCGTACACGAGAGAGTATATGCTGTACGCCGCGAGCAGTGGGATCGCCACATAGGAGACGTATCGAAATGCAAGTTTGTCGTATCTGTATCATCCCTAATCAGCACCGCAGATCTACTCATCACGTTCACCCCACTTACTCCTGTGTCCTTTTCTCGTCCTCGCTGAGAACATGCTTATCTAATCTTATTGCTGTAGCATGTGAAACGGTAAAAACGTGTTCAAGCCCATACCTTTAATGCTTAGCATATACGGGAACGTCGACCCAGCAGGCGAAGCCACGATGCTGATGTCAACTGCCTTCGTGATCTGACTATAGGGGTAACCACCGGCGCAATAACCGTCCGCGTAATATCACTTGCCTTCCAGGCTTCGATAACAACCCCCATTCCAGAGCCGAGAAGAATCATCCAGCTCGTGTCTGTGTTATTATCGATGAGGTACAGAAGAATCACAGTCTGAACAAACACGTTGGTTATGATCTGGAAGTTTATCAGATCGTGGCGGAAGCGGCAGTCACTGCAGGCGAGAGCATACCGTTCTGCAGGGTCGCCAGATACGATCAGGCTGTGTTCTATACAATATCCCTGCATGCTCACCTGACAGACACTCCCACGAGCTCTTTCTGCTGACGCCAATGTGACACATCCGACTTGAAAGCAAGCATCTCAAACCTATGCCGGTCAGGTCAAAGTCAGGTTAACAAAGATCAATCTTGGCCAAACTTACACCGTGTGCAAAATGCTAACAATACCAGTCAGGGCAAGAAACCAGGGATTGGTCTCGAGTAGCATTCTCTTTACTTCATCCAACTCTGCACCAGTGGCACCGCCTTGCTTCTTCATTGCTTCATCGAAACCATGTGTCATCGATGCAAAGAGCTGAAATTTAAAATATGACATTGGTTGGAACGATATTTGCAAAGGAACGCTGGGGGTCGTGGTGTTAATCTCCGTGAGGTGGGATCGCAGCAGCCAAAAGTCATTTGGGAATACAATCGGCTTATAAAATCCTATTGTTCCAGTTGTATCCCTGGCGCCCGGAACCAAGTGGATATCTTTTATAATTTAGGTGTTGTCTGGTATATAGTAACGAGTGCTCACGTTCAGATATAACAGAAGGCAACTTGTCAAATGCGACGGTAGTACTGTCGGAAACGAGAGCCAGTGTCAAATTCTGCACCAGATATCAGCTGTCCGGTGTGAAGTGAGTCGGTGACCAGTGACAGACCCTATACCAATGTGAAGCTATCACATCTTCCTCAACGTCCTTCAAAGCCAAATTAGGACGAGCCAGAAAACACTTCAGGGGGATACCTCTATTTCCTCTTGTGTCTCATTAGAACTGCTCAGTAGGTTTTTTTCTCTGCGAATCTTGGCCTTGGGTAGATATCTAGTCAAAACTGGGGCATGAAATGGGTGAGAACATTCATTTAGGAAGGTTTATCAAAATAAACCAACGTTTGCGAATGTGGTGTACACTACCAGGGTCAAATGATGAATTCGATGGGTCTGGGCTTGTACCTTCTTTGGTGAGGAACACGTCTGCCCAGAGGGAAGCATTGCGTTGAACAGCCTGAATCGAGTGAGTGTTCTGTGTACATGACAACCACGGCTCCATACCTCTGGTAGGTTGACATCAAGGTGCTCAATTCTATGATCGTTCCAATCTCCAAAAGTAATGTTTGACCATACGAAAAAAGGGAGATTTTTGTCCTGATCCTCTCTCCATCCTGACGTCCACTGACGCGAAAATACGTCGCCGTTAGGTGATGTAGAGAGGTAGACATGCATGGAGAGCGGCTGTCCGAGGGCCCAGGAAAGGTGTGCCTGTCGTGGTGGGAGAGAGAAAGGATTTACTTGACCAGCTGGGGGTGTTGTTTGGCTACCAGGAGAGGCAGCAGGGGTTGTCTGGGGTTGTTGAGGGACCAAGAATTTCATTGCTACGCAAGGCTCAGCTTTCAAGACTTATGCTCGTGTTACCTTGCACTGACCAACTTGTGAAATGACCCATATTAGAAGCACTTGCTGCCCACAGCGTGAGATTGGGCACGGGGAGCAGGAGACGTCATACCTGGACGACCCCAAACAGCTTGCGAATGGGGCTTTCCTCCTCCTGCCGAGCTGGTTGCCTTGCTGCTGGTTCGGGCATGCTGTGAGCCCGAAGCGAATTTGATGGTAAGTGCCAGACAAGCTGTTTCGCGGCGCTAATGAACCAACTCCCACGCAAGTCTTATTGCATCGTCCACTTCGATGAGCTCATCCGACATCGGTGACCCATTCCAGCTCTATCTCGGCAGTGCTTTGTCGCAAAGTTCCCCAAAGTACAACGCCCTATATTCCACTCACAACCGCGAGACTCCCGGCTATGCTACACTGACCGCACAAGGAGACGGCATTCACGTCTGGGACGTCAGTAAAAAGTCATTTCATTCAGACATCGCGGCTGAGTCTGACACGCTAAAGTGTAGATTCAAAATCTCCACGCCGTGGCATCTTATTCCGTGAGCAAACATGTCATCTTTGCAACACCCGCCGTCAGCTTGTACACCACGGAGGACGGCATCAGGTCGGTTGTCAGCTATGTAGTCTTGGCCTCAGCCCCGGATATTGTGAAAAAGCATCGTCGTCACACTGTCTGGGCAGTACGACAAAGCCTCTCTGGTTCAAGTACCGCAACTAGCGAGAAAAGCGTTGCAGTGGTGCGCTTTTTTACCCTTGTGATCCGGTGTATCTGTCTTATACCATCCTAGGTTGATAAGCCGCCTGTGCGGATATGTTATACAGGTCATGGCGTAGCGCCGCTATTATTTGTTTCGAGAAAAGGACATGTCTCCCTTGCGAATGCACGGGTTGATATAAAAGCCAAGCTAGAGTGGCCCGGAGAACGCACGCACTTGCAAACCTTTATCTTCCCAAAAAAATCTTGTATCTTCGTACAAGATGACATGGAATCCTGTACCGGTGCTGCCGTAATTTGTTGCCAGTCCGGCAGTTCCTTGCAGGTACGATTAGTACTTCTAGGAGAGGATATCGTTCTGGCGGGAACTTGTGAGATACCCATAGCAAGCACAGAGGGCGGAAGTCATACTACTGTACTTGGCCTAACTTGCAGTCCATCTGGGATTCTAAGTCTTATCGGTGCGTTCTCCAAGCTTATTGGTGGAATACTTTGCATATCATGCCATAGATCCGTATGGAATATGGACGACGTATCAGCTCGCATCGTTCAACGCATCCCTGGTTTCGACTCCTATTTCTGAAAGTTTTAAACTTCGACGATTTAGCTTTATCAAAAACAAGAAGAAATCAGCGAGGAATAGCCTTTCCATCGTATCCTTGGGCACGTCTCTCGTCCTGCTTGCTGCATTAGTGGATAAAACCGAGGACATATCACTTCAAATATGGGACCTGTCCTATGGTATCCTTTTGGCTACGCAATCCATGCCTGTACCATCACCACTTCCTTTAGCAGATTTAAACCTTACCGTTGCCGACGAAGGACAGGTACTTTTAACCGTGTCATCCCTACAAGCACACGAATCAGAAACACCAAAGCGTGCTTCCATACACGTTGTACCCTTAGACGCACGACTCAGGTCGAGTCTTGCTGGTGCACTGGGGAAAATGGCTCAGACCACTGAGTGGCTCGCTCCCAAGACACCAGGTAGCTTGAATTCCGAGGAAGATGCATTAGGCCAGATAATTTCCGGCGTTCAAACTTCATTAGAGAAGAAAAATGCGCAAAAGGCCGAGCAAGCATTCTTGAAGTGGGTCGAATCACAAAGCGTAAGGATTCTCCTACTCAACGCGATTTATAACTGAGGCAAGGACAGCCAAAAGAAGCGGCGCTTGGTCATGAATTTGTCAAGAAAATGTTGAAAATGGTCCTGGCTGTCGGCAGACCTACCAACTACCCGTATACTCCCCGGATAACACGCTGTCTTCTTGAAAATGCTGTTGTCAGTACTATCATGCTTGATGGCCACCTGATCACAGCACTGCGCCGGCGAGGTGATTGGGTAAGAATTCCACTCGCCATATGTGCCATTGAACGTCTCAGATGCGTTATCAGGAAAATCTGATGTTCGCTCTGACGACAGTGACCGATGTCTCCGAAGACGAGCTGATGGCTTCGGCAAAATTCCTGGTTGACAGACAACACAGAAGCAAAAATGCCATGGACGTTGACACATCGGGGGATTATGTGCCCCCTCTTTGGTCCTATCTTTCTGCATGTGTGTCATATTCGTTCTCACCAACACCGATGTGCTTGGCCATCCGGAAACACCTTCCTTACGCTCAGGATCTGGTTGTGATCCTGGAGATATTGGAAAAATGGATTCAAGGCGGGACCGAAGATGAGATGGATGGTCTGCTCAAATCGCTGTCTGCAAATACGAAGATGCCACCGAGCAGGGCCGATTGTCCCCCATATCCTAAAGTATATACTAATTACACTGCTATTCCATGTAAGGTTGACCCGTTTTTCCAGGTGATCACTTTCCTTCAAGCCCTTCTCGACGCGTCGTTTGTCGCTCTTCTCCAGTACCGGCCGTCGCGGGATGTACTACATCGCATCCTCTCTTTTGTGGAGCCTGAGATCAAGTTTCTTGATAGCTTGGAGCCACTACGTGGCATGTTGGAACCGTTTTTCAAGGCTCAGATGCTGAAGGAAAAGGCAAGTAGAACTAAAGAGACTCCAGCCGAATGGAGGAAGCGGAGAAAGCAGCTTGAGCAGCGGGCTGATCTGGGTGTTGGCTTGTATAGGCTAGAGGAGCTTGTACTCTAACTTTAGTCTGCGAGTCATGTAATTAATCATTAACTATGGAAAGCAAGACGTTTGCGGTTTGGTAAGTGCCGATTCATCTGTCGGGAGTTACTGATTATGGACTGACGTCCGCAAGAGCAAAAGTCAGACCCCGTTACCATACAAACAACAGTTACATGTCACAATCAAGTTTGAGCGACTCGAGTTTTTTGAACGCATTTTTAAAAAAATCAAGAAATGGAAAGTTCCATGTAGTGCCCCCGTCACCATACGAACAATATAGTGCTGTATGTGATAATTAGATATGTAATTTTTTTAAGTCCAAATCTGCACTTTCACAAATCATGTTACAGTGTGGATTGCTGAATTTAAGTTGCAGTTATATGGTGGTGGTGAAAGAATTTGATATTTTGTTTGTCATTCATAAGGCAAAATCTTGAAGTTTTGAATGCCATATAGCTACATCTTTAGTTGGGCAATTCACACTGCTGAATTGAGTAGCTGTATACAGTAACAGAAATTGGTATTTAGTCTGTTGCTTGCAGGATACTGAAACTCAAAATTTTGGATGTCATATAACTGCAGCTTAATGGCAATCCACAACATGTGTCCTATTTGCCAGTTTAATCAGAGGTGTGATTTTCAGATGTAAATACTGACAGCAAGATCAGAAGAATGTAATATGCAAGTTGATGGGAAGAGCATAAAGGTGTATCTATCAAATACTTCTAACTCTGATCCTCTTTGAGCTATAGTGGGCTTCTCCAAACTGTTATACCTGCCTCCTCACTGTATCAGGTCAGAGATAGTAAAGATAGTATAAAAAAATCTCACTGGTGCATTAGAGATACATTACAAAGCCTAGGACATTTTTGGTTCATGATTGGTTATGTTTTCTCTTACTTTTTACTTGCTTATTTATATTACACTTTGCCCAGGTAGGATGGAGTGCAGTTCTTAGAAGATTTGATCTTCAGGGCAAGATGAGTACTGGTCTGGATATCCTATTAGCATACATGCATGAATAGGATCAGAATGAAAGAAATGAAGTCCAATGAAGGACTCATCAAGGATGCATGCCATACAGCTATGCCAGGATACTAGGAATACAAGAGGAGTTGGAGACAACCTCAGGGAGCTGGGATGAAGGCTGAAGATCAAGCCTATGATTAAGGGAGACTAAAGCTAAGGTACATGGATGGAGTGGCTAGGATTTATATAGTATAGAAAGTATCCAAGAAAAAAACTAGAGAGGTGATATCCATGGGAAAAGATAATCAGAGATAACAAGAATAGAACAGATATGAGTCAGAAATGAGAGATAGAAGATCTAGGATCAAGGGGAAAGCATGGGTCAAGTCAAGAGAAGCTAGATAAGAAAGAAAACTAGATGTACAGCCATAGGGGTAGAAGGAGAGAAAGTGGAGATCAAGATAAATGCTGAGAAAGAGAACTCAGCTATGAATACACCCATATAAGGGATGACTAGGAGACTGGGAATTGGAGGAGAATGTTTGCAGTACAAGGAATTAAAAGAAACAGAGAGATCAAGGAAATGAAGATCATAAGATAAGGAACATCCAAAGGGTGTGACAAATTTAAGGGAAGATTTGCTGTTGGAGCAAGTGTAGCCAAGTGACTAGAAAGGCATCATCAAGATGCACAAGGGTCTGATGGAACATCTGATAAGGATCAGATATAACTAGAATAAGATCTGTTGGAGATCTAGTCTGCCAAAAGGCAGACTAGAAGTTTCTGTGAGAAAATGGACATAGGAAGTGCATGAAACATCATCAGGGTATGTCCAGGGGCAAGGGCAAGCATTGGTTGATAAGCCAAATGTGCAGCAAGAAGTTCCTGATCATATGGAAGATAATTAGGAGGTCAGGAGGAGGACTAATAATCAATTAGTGAATACTTGGTAGAGTTCTATGACTGTTGATGAGGCAGTGACAGGAGTGAGTCTGGGATGGTCAGGGAGAGCTAGAGAACAAGTGGGAAGTATATTGAAAGTGCCAGGAGTGATTCAGAGAGCTAGGAGAAGATCTAGAAGCAGGAGGAGATCTAGAGGCAGAAGGAGATCTGGATACAGAAGAAGCAAAGACACATTGGGGAGGGTTCTGATGGGTTGGAGCAATGTTTGGGAAAATCCAGGAGCAGTCTAGATGTGATTGATCAAAAGAAACACATGGTAGGAAGCCATATATAACAGGTGCAGGAAGGAGATATATTTGGAAGGTGCCAGATATAGGATAGAGAGCTTTAAGGTAGCAAGAAGAACTGGAGAGGACTGAGGAGCATCCAGGGAAATGCATGGAGTGATGAAGGATGATTGTTCTTGATGCTTTTGAGAAGATCAAGAGGTTCTGGTAAGATTTAAAATCAGAAGATGATTTGAAAGTTTTGGTAATATTAGAGAAAGCATGATTTCAATGAAAATAATGCATTAGGAAATGCCCAAGGGCATATAGAGATGCTAGTGACTTGTCTGGATGCTGGCAAAAGAGCCAGAGAGCCTGGAGAACATTTAATGAAGATCAGATGTGATTTGGTTAGCCTGGCCTTGGATAAAGCTGAAGCAGTCTGGAATGTGGCCAGATGGCCCAGTTGAATGTGGGTGGATTGGATAGGCATCCAGTAGGCACAGTGGTTTGGTTAAGGACTTCCAGAAGTAGCCAAAGGTCAGACAAGGAGACAGATGCAGGATAAGATCTAATTAGAGGCCAGATCTGAGAGAAATGGTCAAGAAGAAGCATTAGTAGAGGCTAATGTGACTAGAACCAATAAATATCTTTGTAGGACTGATCCAGGGAAGATCTGGAGACCTGGGGCACTGCTAGAAAGACCAAAGGTTGATTTGATAAGAAGAAGATATGGACTTAGTAAAGAAGACATTCTAGAATAAGATCAGATTGTTACGCTTCGACCGGGTAGGTAGGAGCGTAGCCCTTGCGAGGCAAGAACCAAGTACTTCTAGGGTCAAGGGTTCGAGATATAGCGTCCACTTAATGGTAGGACGAGGACCAGTTGACTAGGAGACCGGGCGAAAGAGAGCACCTGGGAGCTAGCACAAAGAGATGATGTATTCGAGAGAATACAAGGGAGAACTAAGCTAAAGTACAGAGAACCCATTGAGGGATTAATATACATACAAGAGAGACTGAGGGCAGGCTCGTATA